>PISX010019223.1:0-38677 GCA_004024625.1 Mellivora capensis
TCTCATATTAGAGGAGGTCAGCTTACTTTCAGATTCATGGCATGAAGATAAGATGATATTTACAACATTTAGTGGGCTAATCCAATGTGAGGTTAAATAAACATATAATATGGCATCCCTTAACCTGAAAATGAATTATCCTTAGAATGGGCTATTTAATATTAAAGGATTATTTTTCTCATACATGAGGAAATATTTAAATACAAATCATCTTATTTGTACTGTTTTGTTTTTGGTAAAGTCTTCACATTAAAAATGAGCTGTCTTCTAGACAATTTTCTGAAGTAGAATTACACATTCCTGAATAACAAATATAAATCGATAAATAATAATTAGTGTTTTTTTACTTTTTTCCTCTTATAAACAGCATGTGTGAATATTCACGAATGAAGATATTTTGTTTTTTCAAATTTTCTGAAACAAATTTTATGATTCATGTAGATATTTAACAATATAACATTAAATATTAATGATTTTAAAGTTGCTATTTTGTTTTTTTTTTTTACTATAGAAATTAATCTATAAATGTCCTGGGCAAGTGGATTACAGCCATGAATATAGGTGACCTGGAAACCTGTACTGTAGTAGGATCAGTGAGTGTGGTCTAGCATCAGTGTACTTAATATTTTTCCACAACCCCTGAATAATACAATTAGTACCAACGAATGGTTACAGTTAAGTTAAAACGACAGATCTCAAAGCTGAAAAATTGTTAGCAAATACATTTGGTTTAACTTTCATCCTTATATAAGACATGATTTTTTTTTACACACATTTTATTGCAAACCATAGGATTTAGGAACCAAGATAAGGTTATAGAGCTGAGGTCAATGTGAATTAATGTTAGGCAAGGCACCTAATGACAAACAGATTGTCTTAATTTCTTGATAGAAATTAGGCCTGTTAGAGATTTCTATGGAAATTATCTCTGCATAATTTTGACTTTAAGACAATTCCACTAGCATAGGATGTGGGAGGGGGCAGAAATGGTGCACTGAAAAAAGACCTCATAGAACCTTAGCTGTTTCTAGGAACTACCTGAGGGATCACTTTTTCTAAGTTTGTTATAGTGTCCACATCTTTAAATAAGAAAGAGACATTTCTACTAGAAACAAGAGCTTTGTGAAAGAAGAAATATTTATGTGGCTAGAAATATAAAAGATAAGGTAAAGGTAAAGGGGATTAAAGTTGTAGACACAAATACTGACAGTTGTGAGAATCATGTAATGTCTAAGAAACCTAGTCCTGGATATGAAAATGGGGAGGAAATGAAGCTTCATAAAAAGGTAGGATGAGGAAGTCATCACATCAGATTAGAGAATCTATGACATATAAAATAAACACTCAGAAACTGGATAGGGAAAATTGTTAACCTTTCTAGGAAACTCCCTTAAAGAGAACGTTACTAAGAAAGGAAAACGCATGTCTGTGTCATGTAGAAGATACCAGAGTATCTTCTGGTTAGTAGAGTTGC
This sequence comes from Mellivora capensis, assembly GCA_004024625.1. Taxonomy (NCBI): domain Eukaryota; kingdom Metazoa; phylum Chordata; class Mammalia; order Carnivora; family Mustelidae; genus Mellivora; species Mellivora capensis. The sequence continues at coordinate 1,475 of PISX010019223.1, forward strand.
CTGATTGCAAACTTTGTTAAAAATAATTCTACCAATTTTTACACAATCTCTTGCCTTGATAAGCAAATTTACTGAACAAGTCAAACATTGATTATTTTGGAACTTACATTATTTATTATCAAAATTCTAGGAGCATAGCTACAGATTTTAAGATCGTAAGTGGAATTCAAATCCAGTTTCCCCACTTACTGACTGACATAATCTAGCTAAACCTCAGTTCAATACTTTATTCACTTCAGTAAGTACCAATAAGTTCTTCATAATGGTTATTCCAACTGACTTTTCCAGGAGCAGTTCATGACCATATCCTCTGCTCTGGACTTTTATCAATATTTATGTTTTCAGTTTTAAAATGTATGCCAATCTGATGAGTGTGAAAGGATTGTGTGCTGTAGTATGAATACGTTTTTATATCTTATTGCCTTATTGGGTTGCCTTTCATATCCTTCCCACAGTTACATATTAGGCTATTTACCTTTTTGTATTAATTTTGAGTTTTTTATATATTCTGAAGAGTAACTCATAAGAAGATAAATGCATTGAAAGGTTTCTTCTAATTGATTTTTAAAAAAATTTGTCAGGATGAAAATTAAATTTTAATTACAATGTAACAAAACACATCAATATTTTATTTATAATTTGCATGGTTGTGTTCTATACTTTTGAAAAAAACTGTTCCTGAAAAGATTGCAATAATAATGTTTTATCTAATATTTTAGAAGTTTTACTATTCACATTTGGGTTTTTAGCAATATAGACTTCCTTTTTGCGTACCTTAAATTAAGGATTTTTTTTTCTTTTTTGACATTGCTTGCTCCAAGATACATTCCTTACTCTTCTTGTTCTCATTTCTGTCTGAAAGGGGAACTGACTCCTGTGAGTCCTAATGACAGATTATTTCTAGCTGGATGGAAGACTGGAAGGAAGGGGATCAATATATTTCCTTCTTCCTCTGCCTGGAAGATGTCTCTGGCTATATCTCTTTTATAGGACCAGTTGCTTGTCAGGTCAGAAAATTTCACTTCTGCAAGTTGATACCAGACTCTCTGCTCAGTTAATCCAATTTTCTTCATTTGATGCTCCGGTCTAGGGATGATCATGTCTTCCTCCTTTTTAAAAATTTTAGACAGCCTGTTTTCTGATTAGCTCCTCAGCCTCTTCCAGTATGTATAACTAACTGATTCCATGCAATTAACTTTTTAAGAAAAAATCTTTTTAAGAAAAAATCACTGCACTTTAATATGAACAAACATTTTTCTCTCTGAGTTTGTCATCAATAGATTTCATAAATGCAGAATCACTCTTGTACTGTAGTATTCTTAGAGTTATACCTTACTTGACAATAAATGTTTTTATAATAAACTCCCTTTGTTTTCAAATGCATGAAAAATCTTTACTTTTTTAAATCATTTTATGATGGTTTATTTTTCACATATCAGATTCACAGTTATTTAACATAGAACTTTTGTATATTCTCTTATTTTTTTTTTTTTATTCTCAAACTAGAATGTAATACATTCTATGAGCGCAGGGATTTCTGTCTCTTGTTCAAAGCTCTCTCCGGGGCATGGATACTGGTATCAGGCAAACAGTAGGAACTTGATAAATATTTGATTAGGTAATGAAACCTATTGCTGTTAATACATCTGCTACAGTCTACTTGAACTTCCTTTGCAAATAATTTGTTTTTCTCTTACGTAGTTTTTACAAAGATTTTCTTCTTCTGCATGTGTTTTTCTTCAGTTTTTCTATGTGTGTTGGTTTGAATGTATCTTTATATTTATCTTGCAGTTGAACCTCATTTCTTGTCTGTTTTCTTAATTCTGCTAAACTATTGATAATTATCTCTTTAATCATTGTAACTGACATTTCTTACATTCTCTGGAACACTTATCTGAGGAATGTAGGTACATTACAGTTTCTCTGTTTCTCTTAACTTTTTCTTAGGTACATTTGATATCTTTATTTCTCTGTGATAAATTCTGAGTTAATTACTAAATATCATACTTAAATTCACTAATCAAATTTTCACAGGCAACCAGAATAAAAATGATTTTCTACTACATATTAATTTCATTATCTATATTTTTCATTCCTATTATTTTTCATATCTACCTTTATGAGTTTTCACAATTAATTTTTAAGTTTTTATTTAAATGCCGGTTAAATACTAACATACATTAGTTTGAAGAGTACAATAAAGTGATCTGACACTTCAATACACCTTCACCATTTATTTTTAATGGTTTCCTTTATCAATTTCAGTTTTAAAATATGTGTATTTTAAATCTTTGTTAGACTGCTTCTTACAAATTAAATTTATCTTAAGTGAATTCATGTCTCAAGTATTGATTTTCATAGAATATATTTGTAGTGTTTTATTCTATCATGCATTTCGTAATTCTTGTTTACAGACTCATTTGAAGTGTTTTTCTTCACTTTTCCTGCTACTATTATTTCTATTTATTTTCTCTCTTTCCTTTCTGAGAGCCATTCTGCATTCTCCTCTCCAGGCAGTCCCCGTCTAGAATGAAGTCTTACATATTTATAGTTATTGCAGATTGTCATGAAACTAGTAGGAGTTGGCTACATTCTTTGAAGGCAGTGTTTGTGCCTTTCCCTCCTTGTTCTAAATTACCTTGTATCCACAGCTTCTGATAAAATCAAAGTCCTACGTTGGTGGTCATATTCTTTCATCACCATCCATGAGGACTTCTACTGCCATATGCCTAAAGCAGTAAGTCTGGCTTCAGCATCTCATGTATTTTGTACAGTCTCTTCTGCATAATCTCTTGGCCCCAGCTGCAGCTCTCTTGCTCAGCGTCCTGCAGAGCAGTGCTTTCAGACCCTCACTCCCTTTAGTTTCTCTTGTATTTCTGGCCAAAGGAGATATTTGTGTTGCTTTTGAGCATTAAAATGTCTTTTTGATTCTCTATTTTTATATTTCTTTTGACATTCCTTTGTTTTTGAGCAGACAATGTACTAAAGTGGGAAATGACAACTCTGCCTTGAGCATAAAAACTACGGCTTAGTTTGCATTACTTTAAAATTTTGATTTAAGGATTCAGTAAATATTTCTAAGAAAAGCTAATATTTTTATGGACATTTACTATAATTGCTGCATGCTCTAATTATTGCAAAGGTTATGACCTTATACTGAAAACAACCTTATGAGAAAGATGTTATCAGCCTCAGTTTCTGAAGAGGAAAAACTGGAAAATACAGTGTTTTTTTTTAAACAAACTTAGCCAAAGTCACAAAATTTTAAGTTACAGAAGCAAGAGCAGAACTAGGCACCGTGATTCCAGGGACCAGGTATATAACCATTTCGCTAAACTCAACAGCAAATGCTTTGGCAAACTCTAAAATCTATGCTGTCATTAGGTAGCAAGCAAGCATCAACTGTCTTGTTTTGGGAACGTTTCCTTGTTCTTCATATTGTGACAAAGTGGCATGCTTATTATATTGTCTACGACTGCTTACAGCATAGCTTATGCCATCATCTTTAAGCTTCTTCAACAGTGGTTGAAATCAGGAAAAAACAATTCTGTTATATGCCTAGAGGAGAATAAGCTCCTTCTACTTAACTTCATCTCCTCATGCACATTACTTGTGGGATGGCTGACTATTAAAATGAACAAATTTCTCTTCCAGCTTTGTGAATGCATCTAAAGGATGCCTGAAGATAAAGGTGAGTTATGCAATATATTCTGAAAGCATAAAACTTGGTAAAACTGCATTTCTGACATGCATGGGTTCGACAGCCTGAGAGTTCATGTATTATACATGGAAACACAGCCTCCAGTCCTGGGAACCACTTGCTGGGTGAACGACAGCTATAAACACATTGTCTATCGCAGACTTTCATAAAGTTTATTATGAGTTGATTTCAAGGTGGGTGTCTAACTTTATATACAGTCTATGAGCTTCCTAAATTCTGTGGTGGGTTTATTTAAGAAGAACAATTACTGTTCTACTTATGCTTCTAAGACCTCACTTTAATTTTCAACTTGTATCAAAAGACAAAAAAAAAGTAAGTCTAGAAAAATATATTCCATTGGTAATTATTGGGTAAATTAAAAAAAAAACTGTGGAGGCCACTGATAATTATTTTTTCGAAGTTAATAATTTAATGGATTGATTTCTCTGGTTTAAAAGACTAAAGATGAGGCTGAGTTTTATTTCTTCCAAGGGCTATTATTTATTATGTTTACATTCATTATTTTCCATGTTACTATTTTCTCTACAGCTGTATTCAATTGAGGTGCACCAACATGAATTTCACTGAAAGATCCTACTCAATAACACAATATATTTTTTGTAATTGTCAAGTTAAGAATATTTAAGACATAGTTGAGTACAAATTTCAAAATATTCTCTGTAATATATTTATTTTTTATATTCCTGATGAGGCAAGTAGGGCAGGGATAGATTTTATTAAATGTGTTATAGAGTTGAAAAAATCCAGTGTGTGGCAGTCATAAGTTGTTTTCCTAGTGTTGGCTTTAGATATGGGGAAATTGAGGGTTAGGGAATGTAATATCATGACCAAGTCTATACAGAACATGTACACACCATTCAGGCATACATATTTGCTATAAGAAACATTTATACAATACATTTATCTTTGTGGTTTACTATCTGAAAAAGAAACATCAAATACTTCCAAGTTTTTCCCCAATAATAAATTAATAACATAATGTATACATGTACTATAATTTACTTTCCCTTCACTCTACAAAAGCAACACATTAATTTGCTTTTTATTTACTTTGTTGGGAAGTAGAAGAATGTCAGACAACAATCATCACTGAGATGTCCATAGATGAGTTATAAGTATGTGGCAGAAAACAAAGGCAAAGACTTTCTCTCAGACTATACAGACCCTACCAAATGTCTTCAAGCATACCAAAATACAAAGACACAGAGGAAAATGGTAGGGTTGTTTAAGCAGACAGTGGTAAAAAAATCTTAGAAAGAGTTACTATAATACTAAAAGCAGATATTTTTCAAAAATTTACATTTATAAAACTAATAAATTTATAAAATTTATAATATTTCATTTATGGTTAAGATAAACTATAAAACATTGAAATAAATTAAGTAAACAGAAGAATATAATAATCAAGGATTGGTAGACTCAGTATTTTAAAGATGTTAATTGTCTCAAAATGATTATGCCTGACCCCAAGAAAAATCTCAGATTTTTAAACAGACAAATTAAATCTAAATTACACATTGTAATAAAAGGGGAAAGAATAATTGATATAATCTTAAATAAAGCTAGAGATTTAAGATGTCAAACATTATCATAAAACTACATTGATGAAGGTGATATGGTATCAGTGCCAAGACAGAGCAGTGAGACAGGGTAGAATACATGGTATGAACTCACACATTCGTTCACTCTTTATCTTGCAATGCATTGAAAGAAAGATGGCCTTATCTCCCTCTCTTGAAAATGTTTCTATTTTGTTAGCTTAGTAAAGGAGATAACCAATACAATTACAATGAAACTTTATATGAAAGCTCATTGAAAAATAAAAAGTACTGTAAGATGCAAAATATTGTAATTGCTATCATTGTTATTATTGGGAGTTTTTATTTAAAGAAACAAATTAGAAAGTATGTATAAGGCAGCATTTTAGTAAGCAAGAAAAGTATTATTGCAAATTTAATATATGTTAAATTTTATGAGGTTATTTTAATCTCCTGAATGCTTAATTAACTGAAATTTTTGTTTTGGTGTCTTTCAAATTTAATTAAGAACTTTCAACATGTAATATATGTTCATAATTTATAAATAAAAATGATACTGCAGGCATACAATAAAAGTTTCCTGTCCTCTGCTCTAAATTTGCCCACTTTCTTATTCTGCTCCCTAATGACAACTACTTCCACAACTTCTGCCTCTCGAAACATGTATTTCTATATAATCAATAACACACATCTTCATCTCTTTCTTTTTTCTAGCTTCGTAAGTCATTTGTTGATTTTCACTTTAAGTGATGAGGCCTCATTCACTTGATCAAAGTCAAAATTGCACCAAAGTTAAACAGGCAAAGAGGTAGTTTCACAGTTTGGAGCCAAGAACCTGCAGAAGTTGGGCTCTCATCCTCTTACAGAAACTGGAAGACAGGGGTGTTATCTACATAGATGATTATGTTTAAGAAATGGTTTCCCGGTCCTGGAAAAGGAGTTCGTGGGTTATAAAACAGGCCAGAAGATTTTTAAAATTTTACATCCCAAAGGGGCAGAGAAAATATTTAAAAAGAAAAGTTTTCTAAGAAAAGAGAAGTCATGGCCTGAAGTCAGGAAGAAGCTCCTCTAAACTTAGCAGGATTTGCAAATCATTAAGGCTATCTTGGTCAATTTACACCCCAACTGTTGTTTCAATCTATGTAAATGTAGAAGTAATCAACATGACTAGGATGGATTTTTAAGATGATTAAAAATAAAGATTACACCTTTTATGTTTTCCTCTTCAGAGAAAATTATTACTCTGCACTTATATCATGGTAATAAACACAGCGGACATTTATTGAGCCAGGTTGTATGCCACAGAACATATGTCATCTTATACTCATCAAAAATAAGATATGAGTTCAGAAATTATTCTAATTAAGGTAATTGAGGAAACTAAGGCTCCGAGGACTTAAATAATTTAAAATGAACTGTTAACTCACTGTGCTTTGTCACACAAAATGTATTGCTCTTCCCTAAACCTACAATATTCTTTTACTTCTACTTGTCTTTGAACATGGTGTGTCCTCAAAACAGCCCACCTCCTTGAACACAGTGCATTCATTAATACTTTATGACCAAGTGAAGACATTGTCCCTAAACTTTCTACCTTCCTCCTATCAAGAGAATTTCAGCCAATGCCTTCTCTTGCTTCCATACACCTCTCAGACAACTCTTCTAGAGTCCATATTGCTTAATTTGTGTGTGGTTGTCCTCTTCCAGGGGGAATGTGAGCTCCTGGAACACAGACTTTATCTCATTTGTCATATATACTTAAGCACATAATATATACCCATATATTATTAATATTAGTGGACCAAGAGTACGTAACCCTTCTGAACTAGGTTCATGTTCAGATGGCCATTTCTGTTTGAGATGATACTATATAAACAGATTGATGACTCCCAGTTACCAATTTTAAATAGCTGGGAGCTTTGCCAAAGAAGAAACATAGATAATTTTACTTCTAGAAATAAGTGCTGCTATTATCTTTTCAATGAAGAGGTCAATTGTTAAATGATGGCAATGACAGAAAAAGACATCCTAAACTAAATCCAAAATAAAAGTTAATATTTGATGTTATTTGATAAAATTGTCCCTGAAAAGCACAAGATTAGATACTTATAATTAAGAGTAAATGAAATCATTAAAAATAGAAATTTCTGCTCATAATGTGAGACATATATTGATTAAATGTTTCATTGTTTGAAATTGTGTGTATTTCTCGATTTTCATCTGTAAGCTATTATTCACTAGGATTGACATGAGTTATTTGCTTTGGCGTGAATCAACAGGAACCTTTCCCTTTTACATTTAAGAAAAAGAATCCGGAGAGAGAGGCAAGATGGCAGAGAAGTACCAGACTGAAATGACATCAGGTCACAGGAGTTCAGCTAGATATCTATTAAACCATACCAAACACCTACAAACTCAACAGGAGATCGAAGAGAAAAGCAGCAATTCTAGGAACAGAAAATTTACCACTTTCTGAAAGGTAGGACATGTGGAGAAGTGAATCCAAGGTGATGGGACCTGGGGAGAGGGGCCGGCTCCCAGCAAGCAGTGGAGCACAAAATCAGAACTTTTAGAAGTCTGCTCAACTGAGAGATATTGCTCCAGAGGCTAAGTGGTGGTGGAGCCCTCAGGGGGATAGTGTGGTCTCAGGACCTGTGGGGTCGCTGAAATATCAGGAGTGTCTGAGTGTGGCAGAGCTCCCAGGTATCAGAGTGGGGAAGGCGACTACAGAGACAGAGCCAAGGAGTTAGTTCTCAGCTCGGGGTTACCTTAAACCATCATCCATGGCACAGTCAGACCACTGCTCTTTGAGCAGGGACCCGACAAGTGGCAGGTCCAGAGAGACTCACCTTCCTCCTCTGGTGGCAAGAATCTGCTGGGTTTGGAGACTCCAAACGGAGCTGTGCGCCAGAGACAGAAATGCTCGGTCACAGGTTGGGTGAGCCCAGAGCACAGCCAGAGACCAGGGAGACAGGAGTGAATGACTCCTTTTTTCTGAGGGCACACTGAGGAATGGTGCCCCAAGCTCTCGGCTACTCTGGGCCAGGGATTGGGAAGCCATTTTCACTCCCGACCTCCAGATCTCTACAGAAAGTGTTGAGGGAGCAAAAACTCCTGAGAACGAACTCGAGCAGATTTCTTAGCCTGGCCCCTGGCAAGGGTGGTGTAATTCTGTCTCCAGCAAAGACATTTGAGAATCACTACAACAGGCCCCTCCCCCAGAATATCAGCGAGAACAACCAGCCAAGTCCAAGCTTACCAATCAAGGAGAACAGTGGAACTCCAGAGGTGGGAAGAGCAATGCATGGAATTCATGTCTTTCTCCCCATGATCCTTTAGTTTTGCAAACTTAAATTAAAATTTTTTAATTTTATTTTTTTCTTATTCTAATTTTTTAAACCTTTCCTCTTTCCCCTTCTAATGTTTTTTAACTAGTTTATCTTAACAATACCTTTCTAAAAAAAATATTTTTACACCTTCATTATTATAGTCATATTTTATCGTTCTTTTTATTTAACCTTATGTTTTGTACACATATACTATTTTTTTCTAAAAAAAATTTGGGATACAATTTCTTCTAATAGATCAAAATATATCCTAAATCTAGCACAGGGTTTTGTTCTAGTCTCCAGGCTGAGCACAATCTCTCCCCTCCACACCTTTTTTTTCTTCTTTTTCCAACAAACTTATCAATTCCTTTTTAAATCTTCATCTTTAATTTTCATCTTTACAGTCATATTCCATCCCTTCTTCATGTTTACCCTTATTTTTGTATATATATAAGTTTTTCTTTCTTTAAAATTTTGGGAGGTAGTTTCTTCTAAGAGACCAGAATACACCCCAGATCAAGTGGGTGGCTTTGTTCTATTAACCAGTCTAATAGATATGTATATATAGAAATTTTTTTAAAAATTTCTTTTTGCCCTCTCCCCTTTTCCCCCCCTGATTTGGAGTCTCCTCTGATTTGGTCAGCATACATTTTTCTGAGATGTTTGCCAACCTTTTAGTATTTTATTCTCTCATTCATATGTTCTTATCTGGATAAAATGACAAGGCAGAAAAACTCACCACAAAAAAAGAACAAGAGGCAGTACCAAAGGCTCGGGTCTAATCAATACAGACATTGGTAATATGTCAGATCTACAGTTCAGAATGGCGATTCTCAAGGTGCTAGCTGGGCTCAAAAAAGGCATGGAGGATATTAGAGAAAAGAGAAACACTGTCTGGAGAAATAAAATCCCTTCCTGGAGAAATAAAAGAAGTAAAATCTAACAAAGCTGAAATCAAAAAAGGAATTAATGAGGTGCAATAAAGAAAGGAGTCTCTTACTGCTAGGATAAGTGAAGCAGAAGAGAGAATTAGTGATATAGAAAACCAAATAATGGGGAATAAAGAAGCTAAGTAAAGGAGACAAACAACTACTGGACCATGAGGGAAGAATTTGAAGGATAAGTGATAACATAAGATGAAACAATATTAGAATAATTGGAATTCCAAAAGAATAAGAGGGGGCGGGCAGAAGGTATATAGGAGCAAATTTTAATAGAGAATTTCCCTAATGTGGCAAAGGAAACAAGCATCAAAATGCAGGAAGCACAGAGAATCCCCCTCAAAATCAATAAAAATAGGTCCACACCCCATCATCTAATTGTAAAACTTACTAGTCTTAGTGACAAAGAGAAAATCCTGAAAGCACCTTGGGACAAGAAGTCTGTAACACACAATGGCAGAAATATTAGGTTGGCAGCAGAATTATCCATAGATCTGGCAGGCCAAAAAGAATGGGCATGATACATTCGGGGCACTAAATGAGAAAAACATGCAGACAAGAATACTATATCCAGCTAGTCTATCATTGAAAATAGCAGGAGAGATAAAAAGCTTCCAGGACAAACAAAAACTAAAGGAATTTGCAAACACTCAACCAGCCCTACAGGAAATATTGAAAGGGGTCCTCTAAGCAAAGAGAGAGCCTAAAAGTAGTAGATCAGAAAGGAACAGAGACAATATACATAACAGTCACCTTACAGGCAATACAATGGCACTAAATTCCTATCTCTCAATAATTATCCTGAATGTAAATGGGCTAAATGTCCCAATCATAAGACACAGGGTATCAGAATGGATAAAAAAACAAGACCCGTGAATATGCTGTCTGCAAGAAATCATTTTAGACCCCTAGACACCTCCAGATTTAAAGTGAGGGGGTGGAAAACAATTTACCATGTTAATGGACATCAAAAGAAAGCTGGGGTGGCGATCCTTATATCAGATCAATTAGATTTTAAGCCAAAGATTATAATAAGAGATGAGGAAGGACACTATATCATACTCGAAGGGTCTATCCTTTTAGATTAAAAGGATCTAAAATTTTAAAATAGCTATGCCCCTAACACAGAAGCAGCCAATTATGTAACCCAATTAATAACAAAATCAAGGGGCGCCTGGGTGGCTCAGTGGGTTTTAACCTCTGCCTTCGGCTCAGGTCATGATCTCAGGGTCCTGGGATCGAGCCCTGCATCAGGCTCTCTGCTCAGCAGGGAGCCTGCTTCCTCCCCTGTCTCTGCCTACCTCTCTGCCTACTTGTGATCTCTGTCTCTGTCAAATAAAAAAATAAAATCTTTAAAAAAAAATAACAAAATCAAAGAAACATATCGTGAATACAGTAATAGTAGGGGACTTCAACACCCCCCTCACTGAAATGGACAGATCATCTAAGCAAAATATCAACAAGGAATTAAAGGCTTTAAATGACACACTGGACCAGATGGACATCACAGATATATTCAGAACATTCCATCCCAAAGCAACAGAATACACATTCTTCTCTAGTGCACATGGAACATTCTCCAGAATAGATCACATCCTGGGTCACAAATCAGGTCTCAACCAGTACCCAAAGACTAGGATCATTCCCTGCATATTTTCAGACCACAATGCTCTGAAGATAGAACTGAATCACAAAAGGAAAATGGAGAGAACCCAAATACATGAAGACTAAAGAGTATCCTACTAAAGAATCAATGGGTCAACCAGGAAATTAAAGAAGATTTTTAAAAAATTCATGGAAACAAATGAAAATGAAAACACAACTATTCAAAATCTGTGGGACACAGCAAAGGCGGTCCTGAGAGGAAAGTATATAGCCATACAAGCGTTACTCAAGAAACAAGAAAGGTTTCAAGTACACAGTCTAACCCCACACCAAAGGAGCTGGAGAAAGAACAACAAAGAAAGCCTAAACCCAGCAGGAGAAGAGAAATAATAAAGATCAGAGCAGAAATCTATGAAATAGGAACCAAAAGAACAGTAGAACAAATCAACAAAAGTAGGAGTTCGTTCTTTGAAAGAATTAATAGAATTCTTCAAAGAATTAATTAAGCTGGCATGACTTATCAAAAAGAAAGGAGAAAGGACCCAAATAAATAAAATCATGAATGATTGAGGAGAGCTCACAACTAACACCAAAGAAATACAAACAATTGGGGCGCTTGGGTGGCTCAGTGGGTTCAGCCTCTGCCTTTGGCTCAGATCATGATCTCAGGGCACGGGGATCGAACCCCACAACAGGCTGTCTACTCCGTAGGGAACCTGCGTCCCCCTCTCTCTCTGCCTGTCTCTCTGTCTACTTGTGATCTCTCTCTCTGTCAAATAAATAAATAAAATCTTAAAAAAAATAAAAAGAAATACAAACAATTATAAGAATATGTTATGAGCAACAATATGCCAGCAAATTTGACAATCTGGAAGAAATAGATGTATTCCTAGTGACATATAAACTACCAAAATGGAACCAGGAAGAAATAGAAAACCCGAACAGACCCATAACCAGTAAGGAGATTGAAGCAAAATCTCCCAACAAACAACAGACCAGGGACAGACGGCTTCCAAGGGGGCATCCTGTTAAATGTTCTACCAAACATTTAAAGAAGAATTAATACCTATGCTCCTGAAACTGGTCCAAAAAATAGAAATGGAAGGAAAACTGCCAAACTCATTTTATGAGGCCATCATTACCTTGATCCCAAAACCGGACAAAGACTCCATCAAAAAAGAGAATTACAGACCAATATCACTGATGAATAGAGATGTGAAAATTCTCACCAAAATACTAGTCAATAGCATCCAACAGTACATTAAAATGATTATTCACCATGACCAAGTGGGATGTATTCCTGGGCTGCAAGGTTGGTTCAACATCCACAAATCAATCAGTGTGATACAATATATTAATAGAAGAAAGAACAAGAACCGTATGATATTCTCAATAAATGCTGAAAGAGCATTTGGCAAAAGCATGTTGAAAAAAGCATCCTTTCTTGATCAAAACTCTTCAAAGTGTAGGGAAGAGGGTACATCCCTCAATATCATCAAAGCCTTCTATGAAAAACCCACAGCAAATATCATTCTCAATGGGGAAAAACTGAGAGCTTTTCCACTAAGATCAAGAACATGGCAGGGATGTCCACTATCACCACTACTATTCAACATAGTACTAGAAGTCCTAGCCTCAGCAATCAAACAACAAAAAGAAATTAAAGGCATCCAAATTGGCAATGAAGAAGTCAAACTCACACTCTTTGCAGATGGTATGATACTTTATGTGGAAAACCCAAAAGACTCCACTCCAAAACTGCTAGAACTTGTACAGGAATTCAGTAAAGTGTCAGGATATAAAATCAATGCACAGACATCAGTTGCATTTCTTTACACCAACAACAAGACAGAAGAAAGAGAAATTAAGGACTCAATCCCATTTACAATTGCACCCAAAACCATTAGATACATAGGAATAAACCTAACCAAAGAGGCAAAGAATCTGTACTCAGAAAAATATAATGTATTCATGAAAGAAACTAAAGAAGACACAAAGAAATGGAAAAACGTTCCATGCTCATGGATTGGAAGAACAAATATAGTGAAAATGTCTATGCTACCTAAAGCAATCTACACATTTAATGCAATACCTATCAAAATACCATAAATTTTTTCAAACAAATGGAACAAATAATCCTAAAATTTATATGGAACCAGAATAGACCCTGAGAATGTTGAAAAAGAATGTCCAAGTTGGTGGGATCACAATTCCAGACTTCAATCTCTTTTAGAAAGCTGTAATCATCAAGATAGTATGGTACTGGCACAAAAACAGACATATAGATCAATGGAACAGAATAGAGAACCCAGAAATAAACCCTCAACTGTGGTCAACTAATCTTTGACAAAGCAGGAAAGATATCCAATGGAAAAAAGACAGTCTCTTCAACAAATGGTGTTAGGAAAATTAGACAGCCATATGCAGAAAAATGAAACTGGACCATTTCCTTACACCACACACAAAAATATATTCCAAATGGATGAAAGACCTCAATGTGAGACAGGAATCCATCAAAATCCTTGAGGAGAACACAGGCAGCAACCTCTTTGACCTCAGCCTCAGCAACTTCTTCCTAGAAACATCGCCAAAGGCAAGGAAAGCAAAGGCAAAAATGAACTATTGGGACTTCATCAAGACCAAAAGCTTTTGCACAGCAAAGGAAATAGTCAACAAAACCAAAAGACAACATACAGAATGGGAGAAGATATTCACAAGTGACATATCAGATAAAGGGCCAGTGTCCAAAATCTAGAAAGAACTTATCAAACTCAACACCCAAAGAACAAATAACCCAATCAAGAAATGGGCAGAGGACATGAACAGACATTTCTGTAGGGAAGACATCCAGATGGGCAACAGACACACGAAAAGTATTCCACATCACTCAGCATCAGGGAAATACAAATCAAAACCGCAATGAGATACCACATGTCTAAAATTAACAAGTCAGGAAATGACAGATGTTGGCGAGGATGTGGAGAAAGGGGAACCCTCCTACACTGTTGGTGGGAATGAGAGCTGGTGCAGCCACTCTGGAAAACAGCATGGAGGGTTCCTAAAAAAGTTGAAAATAGAGCTACCCTACAGCCCAGGATTCACACTACTGGGTATTTTCCCTAATGATACAAATGTAGTGATCTGAAGGGGCACATGCACCCAAATATTTATAGATGCAGTGTCCACAGTGTCAATAGCCAAACTATGGAAAGAACCTAGATGTCCATCAACAGATGAATGGATAAAGATGATGTGATACACACACACACACACACACACACACACACAGGAACACAGGAATACTATGCGGCCATCAAAAGAAATGCAATCTTGCCATTTGCAAAAATGTGGATGGATCTAGAGAGTATTATGCTGAGCAAAATAAGCCAATCAGAGAAAGACAATTATCATATGATCTCCCTGATATGAGGAATTTGAGAAGCAGAGTGGGTGGTTTGGGGGGTAGGGAAGGGAAAAAATGAAACAAGACTTGATCGGGAGGGAGAAAAACCATAAGAGACTTCTAATCTCACAAAACAAACTGAGGGTTGCTGGGGGTAGGGGGATATGGATAAGGTTATTGGGTTATGGGCATTGGGGAGGGTATGTGAAATGGTGAATGCTGCAAAGTGTATAAGCCTGATGATTCACAGACCTGTACATATGGGGCAAATAATACATTATATGTTAATAAAAATAATAAATAAATTTTTAAAAATTTGGCTGTCCACAAACTGTCCAACATTACATAACAACGTAACAACACTGCCCAACTAGCATTGCATTTCAGAATCCTGCTAGTTTCAATTTTGTGGTAAAGCTGGTACATTCTATAAGCTATTAAATAAAAGTTAAAATCTTCCAAAGAGTGACTAGACTTCATATTCATTTGTTTTTAAAGATTTACTTATGGGGTACCCGGATGGCTCATTCGTTACATGTCTGCCTTTGGCTCCCATCCCCAGGGTCTGGGATCGAGCCCCAAATTGGGCTCCCTGCTCAGGAGGAATCTTGCTTCTCCCTCTCCTACTTCCCTCTGCTTGTATTCTCTCTCTTGCTGTCTCTGTCAAATAAATAAATAAAATCTTTTTAAAAAATAAAGATTTACTTATTTAGTTTACAGAAAGAGTGTGTAAGCAGGAAGGGCAAGGAGAGAGAGAGAGAATCTTGAGCAGACTCCCCTTGCTGAGGGCAGAGTCCCACACAAGGCTCCACCTCATGACCTTGAGATCATGAGGTGAACCGAAACCTAGAGTTGGATACTCAATCAATGGCACCACCCAGGCACCCTAGACTTCATATTCTTGACCAATTATTTCTTTTCTGATAATTAAGGAACCATTTAAATTTTAAAAATGTACTTCTGGCAGTGAGCCTTCTTTGTGTGATGATAAGCCTGTGAGTGCAGTCATTTTGGAATAGACAGATAGGAGATAAGGGGTACAGTGAAAAGGAAGACTCGATCAAGACAAGAGTGTCTTAGAATTTCTGACAATTCTTTTAAAAATGTTGGTTTTCAAGGTTAATCTTGCTTGCCTTTAAAGTAAAACATACACACTCTCATGGTTATATATTTCAAACCTGTTTCTTACTGAAGAAATGGGAAACAGATTACTGTTTCACAGAGTCATGTAGGACTTTATCCTAAGAAATGTGATATTCTCATTTTTAATTTAAATTCAATTAGCCAACATATAGGACATCATTAGTTTTTGATGTAATGTTCAACGATTCATTAGTTGCATGTAACATCTAGTGCTCATCACATCACGTGTCCTCCTTCACACCCATCACCCAGTTAGTTATCCCATCCGCCTACAGACCTCCCTTTCCATAACCCTCAGTTTGTTTCCCTGAAGTCAAGAGTCTCATACGGTTTGTCTCCCTCTCTGGTTTCTTCTAATTCAGTTTTTTCTCCCTTCCTCTATAATCCTCTGTTCTGTTCCTTATATTCCACATATGTGTAAAACCATATGATAATTGCCTTTCTCTGATTGACTAATTTCACTTAATGTAATAACCTCCAGTTCTATCCATGTCGATATAAATGGTAGGTATTCATCTTTTCTGATGGCTGAGTAATATTCCATTGCATATATTTACCACATCTTCTTTATCCATTCATCTGTTGAGAAAGTCACAGCTAAAGGCTTAAGAGACAAGGCAGCATATTAAAGACATGATTTGGAGTAGGACACTTGAATCTTGACTTTGAGATATTCCCTTCAATTTTTCCTTTCTTCTTTTTCCTCTTTTGTCTGTTCAGTAACTCATTTGCTTATATCATCAAAAGGCAAACCCCTTCAGAAAGATATAGAACACAGACGGTACCATTCAAATGGCTTTGTTATATAACCCGTGTTGATTGATAGATGATGAAAAAGAAGGTTCTTTCTAATAACTTAAAGTTTATGTCATTAATGTTTGTCATCAAATTTCCTGCAGAAGAAATAATCTTGGTTAGATCTTGTTGGATGAATAGATCAAATGACTAACAGAATTAGGATGCCAAGTATTTATCCCTAAGTATGCTACCATTTTATAGATCTGTTCACAAGTAACTTTGCTGTCCCAAGCATTCATCAGAAAGAGCTGAAGGCTATTTCCAAAGATTTCTAATAGTTTGAAGAAAGTTATTTCCACCTTAGTAGTCATAATTTTCAATCACTTGAAAGGTGATAATTAAGTGGCCATAAAATATTTCCATTAAAACAAGGAATAAAAGGAGAAAAGATCATGTACACAAGACCACAAACATCTCTGCTATACTTAGTTGTTTTCCACTTGTTGGTTTCATTTGTTTTTTTTCCATATGTCAGAACTCCCTAACTCTATGAGCAGACATATTTTACTTTTTGCTTTTCACCTTGAGTTCTATGAGAAAATATAAAGCCCTACACTTTGCAGAGGGTTCGGTGAAAAATTCTGACAATGAGCCAGGGCCACTTGAGAGACAATTTTCTAATACAGCTGCTGAATCACTTCATGAGATTGTGTGAACTAGATGTGATGTTTAGCTCAACTTTAAAGAACTTATGTTTTGTGCGTGGTCATTTATTATCTTTGTACATACCTGAGGAACAATCCACTTCCAGTTTAACATAAAGTCTTTTGAAATAGCATCAGGTAATAAATATGAATATATATCAGTTCAAACTGGAAAGCACTGTATTTTATATTTAAAATATCCAGAATGGGTAAGATGGGAAAGTATGCCATCTAGATAAATTTCCATAGTAGTCTGACAATTTTCACAACTGGAATTAAAAGCCTGTTGAATATTAATTATCCTTAGAACATTTTTCCTTGAAAATGCAAATACGTATAACTATGACGTTCCCTGTCTTTTGGAATGGTAAAAATTTTATATATATGCATATATATACTGTTGTATGCAACCGATGAATTGTTGAACACTACATCAAAAACTAATGATGTACACGTTAGCTAATTGAACAGAATAATAAAAAATTTAGAAAAAGGAAAAATAATATATAAGCTATATTTGAAGACTATAATTTGCTTTTATAAATAAAACAAAATCTTGTATTTATTTTTTGGAATCACTTTGATACTTGTTTAAGGTGATGTCAGTGCAAAGGTCACTGATAGGAAAGCTAAAGCTCATAGAATTAATTCTATGTTTAATTTTGAATTATGTGAAAAGAAGAACCTCTTTTTTTAACTTTTTCTATATCAAGGCATATTTTTAAACACTTAATATTAACTATTCAAATTCATGTTGAAATTTCATGCTTTGAGTGTCCTAGACCATTATGCCCAAATAGCAAAATAACTGCACACATTAGAAACTGTACACTGGAAAAATGTTAGATTATGGGATTGGAAGCTTATTTGTGATTGGCCAATTATACAAGGGTTGTCATGGTGTTTAAGTAAGATTCACTTAAGTAAGACTTAATTAAGACTTATTTAAAATCAGAAGCTCAGACATACATATAAACACTGCACCATTTTTTGGTTGTTAGCAATTCCTGATAACCTTAAGAAGACCTTGATTTGATTCCCAGAAATTAATGTGTCCTCTTGGCAAGCTCTGGCATCCCTGGTGAGACTTGCAATGACACATTTGCTGACATCAGAAATAAAAACACCTCATAAAATTAGAGATAGTTAAGACTAAAGTAAAAATTTTGTCAGAAAATTATTTCATGATTTCGTATAATCACTGATTGCCATCAACAAGTCATTACATTTACAAAGAGATGAGCATTATAGTAACTTTGAAATCCTTTACTATCTATCTTTGTTAAAGTAAACTTTAAAAAGGTAAAGTCATACATAGAAATAAATGATATATTTAAAATAATGATTATTTAAAATATTGTTTTATGATTTAAAACACAGTATTTAAAGTATCTTTGTTATATCATTGACAAATAATTGTGTTTTTAACTCCATATAATTAAGTAAATATTTATAAGGTTTTCAAACATTGGTGTGTCCCAGTTTCTAGAATTAATGTACTATTATGTATCTACATGGAAAAGTCTTTCTAATAAAATAGATAGTTCTATGATGTGTTTCCTATAGTAGGATTAATGTGAGAAAATTACTTGAAAATTCCTTTTCTATTATCATAATAGTAGTTAAAGTAATAATAAAATGCAATGATAACAATAATGATCACAATAGCAGCAAAAATGAATCTACTAATTTAAGAACTTAATCACATGCCAGGAAATAGGAGAGCGTAAAATAAATTTTATTATTTACCTATCCCAATAATCCCATGAGGTAGCTATCAATACTAGTATCTTCTTGCAAAAAACGGAAACTGAGGCATGGAAATATTAAGTATATAGACCGAGATCATGCAGCTAGAAGGGGAAAGTCAGTATAGTAAAAGAAAAGTAAATATGTGTGTGTTTTCCCAGAAAACATACTCACACATACATGCATATTATGTATGAACTCATGTACATATACAATTATGTATTAATCTAGAAGTATACTATGAAATTATAAAAGTGGTCATTTTTTGAGAAGGGAAACTGAAAAGCAAGAGTAGGAGAATCACTATTCATTCTTGTATTAAGTTGTTCCAGATAAGTGCAAATATACCAGTTATATTCATATATATGTGTATGAGTATTTTTTAAATATATTTCACACATCCCCTATCCACCTCTCCTCTCAAACCACTGTTTGTTCTCTGTATTTAAGAGTGTGTATTTTTGGGGGTGCTGGGGTGGCTCAGTGGGTTAAAGCTTCTGCTTTTGGCTCAGGTCATGATCCCAGGGTCCTGGGATTGAGCCCTGCATCGGGCTCTCTGCTCAGCGTGGAGCCTGCTTCCTCCTTTCTCTCTACCTGCCTCTCTGCCTACTTGTGATCTCTGTCAAATAAATAGATAAAACCTATAAAGAAAAAAGATCTTTTAAAAAAAAGAGTGCGCATTTTTGTTTGTCTCTTTTTTTCTTTGTTCATTTGTTTTGTTTCTTAAAGTCCACACATGAATGAAATCATATGGTATTTGTCTTTCTCTGACTGACATATTTCATTTAGCATAATACCCTCCAGGTCCATCTATACTGTTACCAACAACAAGATGTCATTATTTTTTTATGACTGAATAATATTCTATTGTATGTATACACCACATCTCCTTTATCCATTCATCTATGTGTAGACACTTCAGTTGCATTCCTATCTTGGCTATTGAAAATAATAGTGCAATAAACATATGAGTGCATATATCTTTTCAAATAACTGTTTTCAATTTCTTTGATAAATACCCAATAGTGGGTATTTACCACTGGATAGTAGTGGGTATTTACATACTGGATCATATGGTGATTTCATTTTTAATTTTTTGAGGAACTTCCATACTGTTTTCCACAGTGGCTGCACCACTGCTCGCCAACACTTGTTATTTCTTGTGGTTTTGATTTTAGTCATTCTGACAGGTGTAAGGTGACATCTCACTGCTGTTTTGGTTTTTATTTCCTTGATGATGAGTGATGTTGAGCATTCTTTTCATGTGTCTGTTGGGCATATGAGTATCTTCTTTGGAAAAATGTCTATTAGGTCTTCTGCTCATTTTTAATTGGATTTTTTTTTTTGCGGTCTTAAGTATGAGTCTTTCATATATTTTGGATATTAACCTCATTAGATATATGTATGAGTATTCTAAAGAAATGCTCTAATTATATACTCTAATGATATTATATCCATAAAATATTATATATAACATATGTAATGCTATATTAACATATAGCATATATTATGAGTGTATGTGTGAGAGAGAAAGAGAGAGAGAGAGAAGGGCAGAATGATTATGGTAATCTGAGTTTATATCAGAACTTAGAACAGAATCTCATAAATATTAAGAACCAAGTAGGCATTAGCTATTATTAATACACAGATGGTAGAAATCTACTGTCTTGACATTTAGGTACATATGTATTCTAGCTATGTTCTTACTCACTTACACTGCATATAAATAACCAGCTCTGTCTTGAAGAAAATGTTTTTTTGTCGGTCTTTGTTACTCTCCTTAGCATTGGCATTTTAAAATTTCCAATGAGTAATGAGTAATTTACTCAAAAATTCTAATGCTCTTGGCCATTTAAATGAAAGTTCGTGCTTACTGGTAATGACCTAAGAGTTTTACAGCCTATGAAGCTATGCATTAAGCGTTTTAAGAGACTAACCACAAGATGGCAGTGTTCTCAGAGAACTATATGATTCTAAATAGTAAAGTGCCATACATATGCTCACTGCACTGATCTTATTTAAAATGATCAAATAATTATTTCAAGATGTTATTCAGGACAATGAATGATAGAAAAAAAATCTGCCATAATACCATATATCTTTGTTTCCTGTAAAGTCATCAAATATAATGAGGAATGTATATTAATAACAGAAATAATCATTTGTAAAGCAGAATAGTTCAAATAGAGTGAATACAGAGAAAGCACGACAACTTATTTATTATTTATTCTGGACAAATGAAATAATTAGAAGAACCAGTAATAGAAACTGAAGAGAAACTGAAGAGAGGATAAAGGGATGTTT
Source organism: Mellivora capensis (assembly GCA_004024625.1). Lineage (NCBI taxonomy): Eukaryota > Metazoa > Chordata > Mammalia > Carnivora > Mustelidae > Mellivora > Mellivora capensis. The sequence goes on from PISX010019223.1 coordinate 22,650, forward strand.
TAAGTAATGATTTCTTCAACTTGCACAGAAGCAAGAAATTGCCATGTATTCTGATCTTATCCATGCTTTAACTTTAAATTAAATGATTAAAACTGATTGGAAATTCACAAGAAGAGTTAAATTTTAGTTTTCATTGTTAGAACCACTTCAATCCTCATAGGTTAATGATATTTTCAAATAAGATAAAACAAAAGTGAATAAAGAAAAACTGTATTAACAACACAATAACAAAAAAGAGAGGGATACAGGCAATTACAGAACCCTATACAGGAATCTGAATTTAAAAATGTTTATTTTATGCCATTTTTACTCTTAAAATATTTCTCTTAAAATTTTTATTCATCTTCTTGTAAATATTAATCTCATTCCCTCACTCCTTTCTGTCCAAAATTAAAGATAAAATAGAAGCTGCAAATATACTTTTCCAGTTTCTTTCTTCTCTATTCATACCACAATTGATGGATATTTTGCTTCTTTACAGCACTTATTTCTAACATTCCCCTTATTTATCATCAGTGTATGTCTTATTCTATTTCTCCTCTATATCATCATAAGAGTTTATCTCATCTTATTTCTTCTCTTTTTCGGTATTACAATAATAAAAATTATTTTAAAGGTTTTAAAAAAAGACATTTTTAAGTGTTTTGAAAACAGGTTTCTCTTAGTACCATCTTATTTTAAATATCAATCTTTCACAGTACACAAAATTCTGGACATGGTTTAAGAAAATACAATGTATCAGGAATATTTTATCTTATTACAGATTTTGAAATTAGAAGAAGATATGGCTGATACAAGAAAAATAATAATCTTTGTAAATTACAAACAATTACACAATTACAAACAAACTACCTTGGAAATTATTTCCCTATATAGAAAATACCAGTGATCACTAGATTCTGGAGAGCTCTATTTATATTAAAAAACAACAAAAAAGAGTGAGTGAGCAAGTGAGATAGATAGATATTAATATATAAATATATATATTACTTTAACTACTATTATGATATAATACACACACACACACACATATATATATATAGAGAGAGAGAGGATCATGGGAATACTATTTCCTTGTCTTTTGTTTATTAATGCAGTTTTCCCATATTGAAGTAGCCAATGATAATTATCAAATGATCAGATCTGATGAGATAAAAGAGCAAATGTGCCTTCATTTATTTCACTTACAATATAACTATCTTCATAGAGCCATTCTACATTAAAATGTTTATAGATACATGAGGTCTGAAGCATTCTATAACTTGTTTCTCCAACTTTACTTGTTCTTTCTTTTCTGGTTGCATAACTGACTTATTAAGAAATTTCTCAATTGGTTCCTTTGGATAGTCCCTATGTTTGCTCCCTTGATTTCATCCAGCTTTCATTTTCTGCATAACCTTATTCTCCCCATATTGCATTCAACTTTTTCTCCTCTGCCTTCTTCTCCATCTAACAGATAACTCTTTTAGTTCTTTTGTTCAAAATCCAACTCAGAGTCAAGCTTCACCAAACCCACAGCCAATAACTTGCTACACACGGTTGGCTTTGCATCTGGAAATACTCTTAAATTCCTTCTCTTTTTCTTTCCCTTGCCATTTTTCTCTACCAGATATCATTTCTCCCCAGACAACTCCAGTAAGCTCCTACAAATAGCCTTCTTGCATCTACTTTCTGCTCCAGTCTTTCTGTTAATTTGCCCTTAGTGTTTTATATCTAAAAATAACACACATTCATTCAGCTGGCATTTCTGTGTACTTACTATTTGCCAATCTCACATTAGTACAAAATACAACTGTACAGGGTCCCCGCCTTCAAAGAGATTAATCAAAACAAATTAAATCATTCACATTTTACTTTGAATAATCTTAATCTGATTTTATATTTTACTAAATGATGGTGTCTTCCATTAAAATGTGGGGACCTAAACAGTAAAAACAGCTTGTTACCATCGATGTTTCTATACAACAGAGGCTCTGGCTCACTTCCTTGCAAATAGCAGACACGCAATTAATTTTATTCGTCTATCTTTAAGTGAATTAGCTAGCTTTAATTTTACATGAACAAATTTGAAGCACATGATTTTGAAGAAGGTAATATCAATGTTTCTATTTCTTCAGTTATAAAACAGGTTTTAAAAATTTACTTTTGGTGTGTCACATGAAAACTACATATTTTACATTTGTCAAGTATTGTTTTAAAAACACAATACATTTTTATTCTCATTATAGAAATAAACTGATAAAGGCTAAGGGGAAAAAAAAGAGGAAGAAATGACATCCACATGTTTGGAGAATTAATACAAAGTTTGATTCACAGTCTTGTGTTCCTTTCCAGGCTGTGGTACAATGCATTATTTTCCAAACTTTATTATAGCAGTAGAAGTCTTCTCCCCATAGCATCACATAATTTAAACAGAACAAAGTGAATACGCTCTACTGAAGAAAAAGAACTTTGTTCAATGTCCCACCCCAAAGAAGTCTCCTTGGTACTACCCTACAAAGACCAGTTTTAAAATCACTTCTCTAGGAAAAACCTGGCATGGCAAGTAAGTAAGCTTTTTTTTTTTTTTTTTCCCCTGGAAGTGGCAAGGATTGGTGGGTGAGTGGGTGGGTGCATATTTTCAGCTGCAAATAAACCATCCAAAGTTTATATTTTTACTGCCTAGGCAGAAGCATTAAGGCAAACATTATAAACACCACTACAAAGATTTTAGTTATTTAAAAGATAATACAAAATCTTGTGTGAATGGCATATCAATTTGCTCATAAGAATGCTTTTGAGTGCCTTGTTTGGTTTGTATACTTGCATAAGTTGTTTTACATTAAAAAAGAACTATAATTAGGATCTTTAAGTATAGATAAGTGGCTAATGAGCTATACTTTCAAAAAGGAGGAGAAAATAAAAAAGAAAACATAAAAGGGCTCTGCAATTCCAAACTGATGATGATGCCAGCCAAGTATGACTTAGGGAGAAATTAAAAGAAATGAAGAGATCTGGGTCATTTTCAGGCAATTAAAGGAATACTGAGAGGCATATAAATTCTTTTTAAAACTATTAGACCTAAAAGCAAAAGCCTGCTTTCAAAGTCAAGCTTTTTGTTTGTTTGTGGTGGGTAGAGTGACACTGCAGCAATTTGTCTCTCTGTTTCATATCCCCGGCTTTAAGTTGGGGACATGTATGTTTTTATATCAGAAGTAAATGCTTGTTGTGATAAAAATATATGTAGAAATATGTGAAGTTCCAGTAAGGACTAGTATATGCAGAAAAGTCTATGAATGATGGAAAATATGCTTGAAATAATTTTTCTGAACAAGCTTTTGGATTGTTCACATTTTTGAAAGTCAGAATCAACAAAGACAAGTTATATGTGATACATCCCACTTCTAATATTCTTCCTTTAGTTTTGATAACATATAAGTAGCCTCTTAAACTATAATATTCTCTGAAGCATCCCTGATACCAGTTGTCATCATGGATCTTCAGCTCTCTAGAGAACGGGCAGCCTAGTCATTTCTTATTAAGTAAGTTTTTGATTATCCAAGGTAGTCTCTGTCCCACTTATCAGATATGATAAGGGCTCTTTTGTAATGGGAAAAAAATGACCCAGTATCTCACTGTTTCTTTTCTTCCAAAAAGTTATATAATCATTCATTAAAACCTATTTTGACATTAGTTAAAGAATAGAGCTCACCGAGATAAAACTTTTTAAGTCAAAAAAGAAAACTAGGAAATGTAACTTCCAAAATACCATTAATAATCTGAATGATATTAATGGAGAAACCTGAAAGTGTCCTATTTTAGGAGTCAAGAATTCACTGATGGAGAATCTTACACAATTTACATACTCTATGGGAACAAGTAGTTTGGGTGGGTAATTTACTGAAAATGAAAGTGCATTAAAATCAGAGCAAAATCCAAATACTTCTTGGGGTACCTGAGTAGCTCAGTCAGTTAAGCCACCAGCTCTTGATTTCTGCTTAGGTCAAGATCTTGGGGTCCTGGGATCAAGAGCCACAACAGGCTCTGCACTCACTGGGGATTCTGTTTGTCCCTTTGCCCCTCCCCCAGCTTGTGTTCACTCTGTCCCTTTCTCTCTCTAATAAGTAAATAAAATCCTTTAAAAAATCCCAAAACTTCTTTATTATGAATTTCTCTAACCAAGTGTTTCTGGCCTTAATCTTAATCGGTAATACGCTGTTGTAGAAGGGATAGCATGAAATGTTGTTAATATATTATTTAGTCAGTTTTGAGCATACTGATATTGAATTAATGTTAAATTATTCATGTAGAAACTAAGATGGCTGGTACTACATCTCAAACAAATATTAAGTGCTTGGAAGGAAAATAACACTACTAGATATAATTAACAGGCTATAGGTTTCATTAAGTTACAGTTCGTTTTAAAAATAGTTTTACCATGTTTTTAATTTTAAAAATCAAGGAAAAATACCAGCTTAGCGAATAAGATAATTTGGAAAAAATATGACTTTTTTCTTTTAAATGTGTGTGTATTTCTGTGTGAGTGTGTGTGCATGCATGTGTGTGTGTTTATGTGTAATGATTTTGTAACTCTTCATCTTTTTTTAAGATTTATTTTATTTACTTGAGAGAGAGAGACAGAGACAGTGAGAGAGTAGGGGAGAGGGAGAGGGAGAGAGAAACATAAGCAGACTCTTGGGTGGAGTGCTGAGCCCAACATGGAGCTTCATCTTCCGACCCTGAGATCAGACCTGAGTCGAAACCAAGAGGCAGACATTCAACAAAATGCTCCACCCAGATGCCCCTCTCTTCATTCATCTTTAAGTACCATGCTCACTTTTCAAGAATTTTGTAAATTTCACACTAGTTTTATTTCCTTTGCTTTTAATTCATTTTCAACCAAACATTAATTTTTACCACTGTTTACTATCCTAAAGGTTCTGAAAACTGAATAAAAAGTTCTATGAAATATGAGGGTTCAACAAAGAAAATTATTTAAAGCAAGCTGATTTTCAACAAAAATGATGAGAGGGCACATTTGGCTTTTCATGTATTCAGAAAATAAACTATTTACAAAAATTCAAATCCTTATTTTCATTATATTTATTGTTTCTTTTACTACTTTTATGAAAACAATACCTTCTTTCTATGTAAAATTCAGTTAAAAAGGAGCTCTTTGAAAATTGATAATTTTACTCTACTAGAAACTATTGATAAATTGATATACATAGCTTTTTAAATATATTTTATACATAGTTACTCATTCTTCATTCACTGTCATTAGATAGACATTCAACACACACATGCATTCTTCAGATTAGACCAGTACTTACTAGAGGAAACCGAACTTTAAGGGTAAAAATTATGTTTCACTTTAGGCATTTTAATTCCCCATGCCTGTGGACATTCCCATTGTTATTGCAGAGAAGTCTATGACCATACTGCTATTTTCCCACAGAAATGGAAGATGGGATTATACTGTTAAACCTGCTCTTATAATATATGTAAGATATATACCAATTTTAGAAGCTCTGCATATTTCTATGCAATCTGTATTTATGAAAAACTAAAATTCTAACTTCCCAATACTGTCAACAGCATAGAAAGAAAAGATTTCATTAAAAGAATGTAGAAATATAGGCAAAAAAATGTAAATAAAATAATATTTAAAATGCATTAAAGTGATAAAATTAACAAGAACAACTAAAATCAAAATAACATAATTAGGCATCATTTATTGACTAAATCATTTTATAAAATATGCCTATCAATACAACTTTAATATTATTGCTAATAGTAGTCAAGACTTAGTAATTAAAAAAAACCCTCCAATCACATAGAAACTAAGCAAAAAAATGACAAACTGGTCTCATATTAACTTAAGCCAAAATCATTGACTTCAATATTTCATGAACTTTACTCCTGATACTAGTTTATTCACATATTTGAAAGAGAAAAAAAAGAGAGAATCAGATAGGTTTTGTATTTGTCAGTATGCTTGAGATATATATTTTTTGTAAATTACTCATATAATTTTCTCCTTGGAATATGTATGAACTTTTTATTTGAGAAGGACCTGACAGGTTTAAACATTTCCAGGATGACTCTTGGGTAACCTTGGGCCTCACAACTATTCCTCTCCACCTTCCACTGTTTTGCTAAAGCCAAATGGCCAAAATGACAGCTGCTCAAATGCAGAGACAATCCATCCCCCTTGTGAAAATGAGTTTTGAACAACTATTATGGATACTAGCTGAGCTTCAGCTGCTCCCTCTGGCTAAAGTCTACCTTTCTTCCCCAAGGTAGGCCTATCTTTTTGGGTTGTGGTCAGGCTACAGCATTTGGAACTAAAGCTGATGCCTAGAAGGGCTCCAGCTTGTGTTACTGGTGTGATTTGGTTTTTGGTGTGATTTGGAAGGGGCTGGATCTGCTGCTTCTAAGCCAAGGTCATTCCTTCAAAGCTGAAGTGCACAGGATCTATACCTTTGTTATCTTTCTCAGATCTTGCTTCTAACTAGTGCTCTACATAATTCTCTTGAATACCACCTATACTTGACTCTCTTTAGAGTTCTTGAGATAGGCCTCTTTTTTTTTTTTTAAGATTTTTATTCATTTGACAGACAGAGATCACAAGAAGGTAGAGAGGCAGGCAGAGAGAGAAGAAAGGAAGCAGGCTCCCTGCTGAGCAGGCAGCCCGACACGGGGGTGATTCTAGGACCCTGAGATCATGATCTGAGCCGAAGGCAGAGGCTTTAACCCACTGAGCCACCCAGGCACCTTGAGATAGGCCTCTTAATGTAAACCATTTTCACTATTCTGGACTTGTTATGGATGAAGTGAGATGCTGAACTAAGATTAATGGAATCTTCTCATCTATCTCTTTTTTGTTCTATTTTAGTATTGATCATCAACAGTCAATAAAACTCTGATTCAGTATCTAGCATCTTACAGGTACAAATGTTATGGTGCCACAGCACGAAATACTGAAGCTCTTATAGGATTTTACAAGCAACAATTTAAAATTTCAGTGACCACTTGGGGAAATTGAGATCAAAGTAACTCACCTATGCCACATCTTAGATTTAAATCTACAATTATTCCATGGACAGCATAATTATTTTTGATATGTAGAGACTTTTAAGCTACAGGAATATTCTAAAATTTCTTCCTCGAAAGACTCCTTTTAAAAGTTTAAAAAAATAATAAAAATATGAAGAATCTAAAATCAGAACTCAAAACTCTCTTTTCTATCTTCTGACTCAACTCCACACTGGCCATCCATCATGCCCGTTATACCTCAACTTCTTCTCCAGTCATATTAATTTTCTATTACTGCATAACAAAATACCACACACTTATTAACTTAATACAACATCCACTTATTACCTCACTGATCTCTAGGTAAGAAGCATCCATTCTCTCTCAACCTTCAGATGTCTCTAAATGCCCCTTCTGTCACTAGTCAAAGAATGTTATCTATTTTCAAGGTCTCCTATAATTAGGTTAGGCCCATCCTGACATTCTCCCCATCTTAAAGTCCAGGGATCAGCAACCTCAAATACATCTGCAAAATCCTTTTTGTCATGTAAAATAATGTAATCTCTGAAGTAACATCAGGAAGTCATGTGAACTATCTAGAATTCTGCCTCCTACACCATGGATTTGTATCTTCAGCTCCTTCACCACTTTCATGGACCCTCTCCACCTTCCTCTGTCACACCCTCTCAATGGGCAGTATTTCCTCTTGATTTCTTATACTGTGGTCAGACATGAAACCTACCTTGCTTGTCTTATGACACTAAAGCTTGGTTAAAATTAGATTTGTTTAGTTAAGAACTTTCTAAACCCTCATGAGGAGGAATGAAAGTTCACAGAATATAAGATTTTTCTAGCAGCTTATAACAACTCTTGAATCAAAACTATTGTCTTATAAGCACAAGAATTATGGGGAAAAAAAGTAACTGGTTAAGGAAGACAAGATGGATTGAGACCCAAATGAAGTCATATATATGTATCAAAGTTTGACCAAGGGTAGACAAGAAGAGTATAAAAGTAGAAGATAATCTCATAGTACCTGATCCTGAGATTTTTGCTATCAATACTGATTGATCAATATTTAATGCCGTAAAGCAGAGAAATGGAAAAGCGCAGATTTTAAAGGCTATTTCACTTTTACCTTCAGAGAATATTCCATTCCCATTCAGGGAGAAAATATTGCTACTGGCCTATCCATTTTCTTTGGGGGTGGTCTTAATCCTGAAACATCAAGAGATTTCTGTGCACTTTGACCATACGTTCATTTAGAAAGAAAGAAACATTAGACTCTAATTAACAGCTCTTCGGATTAAGCATTTGCACGAACACATTCCCATGTCTAAATCAGGAAAGACAAATATACCTATAGTTTTTGTACCAGCAACAGTCACTGAAAGAACAATTATTCTGCCTTCACTTGAAAGACAGACTCTAAGCAGACAAAGGACAAACTGTCTGACAGAATAACACCCCTCTGAGGAATTAGTTGCCCTGGTCAGCCCACAACTTCCCTTAATAAAAAGGGAGACATTTCAATGCAACTGCAAATACAAAATGTTCTGTTTCTATTTGATACTGTGTCTAGCCTCTCTACCATAAGCCTTATTGCTTTTCCATCATTTGTCCTTGGAGTAGCAAACAGATTTTACAAGTAGGAATCTCAAATGGCCCTCAGACTCTGAATTTGTCTCAGGCACTTCCTGCCTCTCTGGGCTTTCTCACTAGTGATATGCTTTGCTGCATGCTGAATGTTCTTAGCGTAGATCTATTTTGCATACAACATACTACTATTAAATATGGACTAGAAGGCCTCTTTCTGAAATATCCAGAAAAGTAATTCCCAGTCTGTAATTTAATAATGTCTCAAACTGAGTATTTTCTATCTGATGTCTCTCCTACCAATGTCTCAGAGTTTAAACCTTGACCATAATAGCATCAGGACCCAAGAGAGAAGGTAAGGGACATATGGGGGACCATGAGCCCTTAAGTATCTCAGCTGATCTGGACATTCCTTTGCTGAAACTGGCCCCGTGCTCATTTTAAAACAAGACTATTGAAGGACTGCCATTCATAGACACTGTCTATGCCTCCCCTGCCACACATTTTGGGGTATTTCAAAGATTAAATGTTTTTCTTGACTTTTCTGGCTAATTACCAAAGGCTCCTTGGAGAATTCTTCAGTCGAATACTATTAGAATACTGGTCATAGGACACTGCTGACATTGGTTTCCTAACTTTTTTGAATTAGCTAGCCCAATATGTGACCAGACAAAAACTGCCACAAACTATGTCTTGCCCTGGACAGACTTATTAAATGTTGTATTCTGTAATATAAAACACTCTCTTTTAAAAGCCCCTTACTCTTGAGCTTCTTCACTGTCATGAACCTTTCTTTTTTTTTTTTTTCTTCTATTTTCACATGAAAGATCATGACAAGATTTTGTGTTCTATCTCAACAGGACAATAAAAATCATAGACCCATTGTTTATTGATCCTGTAACAAGGGCCTATCCTCTTATTTAGGCACAACTACAACAAACTCCAAGCTAACTAAGACTTCTGACAGCTAAAATCTTAACATATCCACATAACCTCTTATTTCCTTATACCATTCAGATATTTTTCTTCTACTAGACTGAACTCATACAAAATGCTTTTTCTCTTTCCTGTACATATTAGCATCCATTGCTTTAAGATTCTAAACCCTAGAGATAATTTTCCTCTTCTAGTGGATGGTATACCTTGGGATATTCATGCATTCATGAGAAATTTTTTTGGCTTCAAACCTCCATTTTGACAACTCAGATTTAGAATTCCTTTTGGATAGCTTCTATTTGAAGTTTGAACATGGAGGTTTTAAATCTGGATTTGCAAACACAATCAACTCAAATTGTTTGAACCTGGACTTTTGAGGGCCAAATCCTCAGTGGTTTGTTTGACTGTAGCTTTTCTTGAGACAATCAGTTAACTAGAGAGTTAACTGAGAGAGAGGAAATGTCTATACAGACATCAGATAATCCCTTCAAGTAGATGATGATTTTGCCAGCTTTAGAACCAACACAACCTCTTAATTGCAGCTGCTACCTCTATTAAATATCACAATCATGTAAAAACCTTACTAGCTGCTTCCTCCAAAGGCACTGGCTATAATAAATAGAATGCACATACTATAAAGCAGACTCAATGAGCAAAAGGCATTTCTTTAGATGATTATTATGCTATAGGAGTTTCATGCTATGAACAAAGTTCAAAAATCAAGGCCCAAACTACTTGACTATTGGCATCGAGTCTGGAGTCAACTCTAATCTCAAGCACTTAATTCTCCAGTACCACTCAGGAAAAGATCACATTGCCTGTTCCAACCAGATGGTCTTTGGTGGCAACAAGATACTATTTGGTCTACCCTAAAATGCTAAGATGATGTCTCTCAATATTACCTCCTTTCCTCTGTGGAAAGAAAAATAAATAAATTGAGACTCATCATAAATGAGCATTGGTGGGAAAATTTCATTAATATTAAAAAGAATGTCCCTAGGGCAGTTCTTACCTTTCAAGCACACAGTCTTGGGGAAACTCTACAGGTTGGACATGGACAGGAGTTAAAACCTGTAGGCCTTTTTATTTAAATTTAAATATTTAAAAATTTAATATTTAATTTTTTTAATCTAAATAAAAATTTTAATATTTAAAAATATTTTAAAATTTTAAAATTTAAATATTTAAAATGGCTTTATTCAGGGGCACATGAGTGGCTCAGTGGGTTAAAGCCTCTGCCTTCAGCTCAGGTCATGATCCCAGGGTCCTGGGATCGAGTCCCACATCAGGCTCTCTGGTGGGCAGGGAGCCTGCTTCCACCTCTCTCTCTGCCTGCCTCTCTGCCTACTTGTGATCTCTGTCTGTCAAATAAATAAATAAATAATCTTTTAAAAAAATAAATAAAATGGGTTTATTCCGATACAATCTTCCTTATGTTGTTCAATTTCAATACCAATATGCTTGTTTTCTGGTTGGCAAAAGGTGCCCTGCCTAAAGCAACTGTTCTGACAATATATATATTGAGAAATATGTATTCATTTATATATTGAGAAAGGAATACAGATTTTTTGAAATAATGATTAAAAAAATTATATGAAGTTCTGCCTTTAACTCAGAAGTATCTCTTTCTCTATTACCTCAAGTCCTCAAAGAAAACATAATGAGTGTATGACCCATTGAAGCTGAAACTTACAAGACTAAACAGGGAACTTCAGTTGCCTTGTCCCAACCTCCCAAAACCTTCAGATACACTACAACAGAAACATCACAGATTACCCCTGTGTGAACTGACCAAGCAACTGGGAATCTCATCCTCTGTCTTTCATTCTACTATTTCAAATATGGATAGATAGGGATAAATCAGTAGGCATTTAATACAGTATCTTCAACCATATCATCAGCATGTCCCAGTGGCTTCTTCCTAGGATAAATCTCAGGAATACCTGCATGACCTTTGGCCCAGAGTCCTGGTTTACTGCATACAACAGCAATGTAAGACCAATATTGAGCCTCACTGAAAGACACTTACCATGTACTATTAACCACAGAGAGTTCAGTGGAACTCCAGGAAATCAATCTTTGCATTCATGTTTTCCAGTTAAAAAATACCATAAAACCACCTCCTGGATTTCTATGCCAATAGGAGATCTAAAACTGAAAGTATATCAAGTTTCTCTAGAAGCTATCAGCATCAGGTCAGTATTTTCTTAATTTCCTTTCTCTAGTATTATCGGAGTTCTTATATTACAAAGTATATATCCAGTCTTATTAGTCATGGTATGTGCATTAAATCAGCAATAACTACATGAGGACTGTCTGATAACTAGATTAAACCTTAGATCAAGCAGCAGACTGTTGATATTATAGCTCTAAGATGTTTGGATTAAGATCCTCAAATGACAGAAATCACTAATTCTACACTTTTTTTTTCTAATTTGGTTTTTAACGACGTGATTTTCCCACTATGTTGTCTTAAGAATTTTTATTGTTAAAGTTAGATTTTAAAGTTTTTCTTCTATTCTTCAAGTTTTTGCAAATCTGTAGATATCAAAGGTCCCTTTTCTACTGACTCAGGATAGAGACAAGAACTATTCTCCTACTGAATACCAATAGTAAGAAAACCTTGGCTAAGAGGTATTGTCCAAGACTTTCTGGTAATCATCAAGTCAATAATATGTTTTCTTTAGTGTAGATTACTGGTTTTTCTCCAGAGACTTCTTCTATAAATTTGTGACACTTCTAGCCACTTATTGACACATGATTGAAATACAGCTGCAAAGACAAAGGTCACAAGAAAACATGATGACAGTTCTCATGAAGTTCTAGACTGCCGTCAGCAGCAGATCTGAAGTTCTGAACAAACCTTGGTGCAGTTGAGCAATGAAACTTAATCTCCCTATTAACCAGAAGAGATATCCACTGTGGCTCTCACATTCCCTTGGCCTCTGAAGCTGCTCCTTCCTACCCCTCTTGCATATGACCCTAGCTCTTACAAATGCTCTGACTCAAATCTCTCAATAAAATAAAATTGCAGAAACAATTGCTCATAATCAAAAGAACAATTTTTCCTCTTAAGAACATCATTTTTAAAGATTTTATTTATTTATTTGAGAGACAGAGAGACAAGGAGAGCACAGAGGGAGAAGTAGACTCACTGCTGAGCAGAGAGCCCAATGTGGGGCTTGATCCCACGACCCTGAGATCATGACCTGAGCCAAAGGCAGATGCTTAACCAACGGAGCCACCCAGGACCCTTCTTAAAACCATTTTTGACCAATTATTCCTGATATTAGCTGAACCTTTGCTAAAGCTCCATAGAAGGCCCTCCTTTTTACCCAAGGCAGAAACTTCATCAGAGATCTCATACAGCAGCACTCTGAATGAGGGCTTATGCTTAGCAGTGCTGTTGAATTCCTTCCTTCCACATATTAGTAATTCAGGAGTTTATTCATACCCTTATTACATGTTTATATAGTTTTCAGTTCCATTTTTTCAACTCTTTTCTTTATTATTACAAATAAAAGGTGAGGATATCTTCTTTACCTGAAATCTTCTTCTGTTTTCAATATCATTTTGCCAAAAAAAAACTTTTATCTATTTGCTTTACTAAACATTTAAGCATGCCCATAGTGCCTTTGATGATTTTCATTTTCTATGTTTATTTATTTACTTCGAAAGTGGTTTTGGTATTCTTTTCTCTTGATTTAGTCTCCCTAGTAACACCCGCGTCCCATATGTTGCAAAGTATATAGCCTACATACTATTAGTCATGGTACATACACTAAAATCAACATGAGTTCTTTACAATAACTAGAAAACACGGATTTGGAAACAAGAAGTTATGTGGAATAGGACGTTCCCCATTCACTTCTTTCTAGTAGAGAATTAACAATGCAAGTATCCAATTTTTGATCCATGATTACATATTGAATAGACCTTGTGGGATCATTATAGATTTAAGAAACAGAATAATGATACATAACCTTTTTTGAGGGTGTTTTAGAAGCAATGGAAACTCTTTTCAGAAAAATGCACATAAGTAGTTACTTATACCTAAATATTTACATGCAGTTTCAGAGAATACATAGATTCTTGAAGTCAGTCCCATATGCTTAAGTATCTACAAGAATCTACACTTTTTTTGCCTCAACTGTTTACATCATGTACTGTGCTTCTGTTTTGTAGCTGTCTTGTAAGCCTATTTTTTTTTAAATCTTGGGTTGACAATAAATGAATAGTTTAAGCAACTGACACCCAGGAAGTGCCCTATATGTGTTCACTTCAAATGACTCAATTAATATTGCAATGAATATTTATTGATTCTCCCCAGCTTTCATGGCTCTGTCACATAGAAGCAATTTGTTTTAGTGTTCTCCTGTGCACATTTGGGCAGAGATTGATGAAAGACTTTAGTTAATTTAAAAAGAGACCTCCTTTTATATAAACCTTTCCTGTAAAAATAGAAGTATGCGCATTTAGAAGTCTACATCAACAAACTAATTAAATCATATGGCAAGTTTGAGATAATCTGATGGATGATATTTCCAACTTTGCTTTGTAGATAAGGAAATATTTGAATAAGAGAAAAAATTCACACTAAGCCCCACTCACCTATCGTCACTTTGAAATTATCATGTTGCTCTATTTTTTGACTATGTCAGTTATAAAAACAGTCCAAGAAAATGAGTCTAGATAAAAGGATCATCAAGAATGGCAAATTGACACCTATCTTTCTGTTTATATGAAAGGTGCTGAGATTCCCAGTTTAAACCCAAACTGTAGGGGGAGGAGTCAAGATGGCGGAGAAGTAGCAGCTGAGACTACATCAGGTAGCAGGAGATCAGCTAGATAGCTTATCAAACCATTGCGAACACCTACAAATCCAATGGGAGATCGAAGAGAGGAAGAACAGCAATTCTAAAAACAGAAAATTGACCACTTTCTGAAAGGTAGGACCAGAGGAGAAGTGAATCCAAAGTGAAGGGAGGACAGATCGCGGGGGGAGGGGCAGGCTCCCGGCAAGCGGCGGAGCAATGGAGCACTAAATTGGGACTTTTAAAAGTCTGCTCCACTGAGGGATATCACTCCAGAGGCTAAACCAGGGTGAAGCCCATGCAGGGTCAGCATGTCCCCAGGTCCGACGGGGTCACAGAAGGATCGGGGGTGTCTGAGTGTCGCAGAGCTCGCAGGTATTAGAGTGGGGAAGCCGGCTACAGAGACAGAGCTGAGGAGTGAGCTCTCTGCTCAGGGTTACCTTGAACCGGTCACAGGCTGGGTGAGCTCGGAGCGCGGCCAGAGGCCAGGGAGATGGGAGTGATTGGGGCTTTTCTCTGAGGGCGCACTGAGGAGTGGGGCCCCGAGCTCTTGGCTCCTCCAGGCCAGAGATTGGGAGGTCGCCATTTTCATTCCTGTCCTCCAGAACTCTACAGAAAGCGTTCAGGGAACAAAAAGCTCCCCGAAAGCGAATCCAAGCAGATTATTTAGCCTGGCCCCTGGTAAGGGTGGTGCAATTTCGCCTCGGGCAAAGACACTTGAGAATCACTACAACAGGCCCCTCCCCCAGAAGATCAACAAGAAATCCAGCCAAGACCAAGTTCACTTATCAAGGAGAGCAGTGGAATTCCAACGGAAATCATGGCTTTCTCCCCATGATTTTTTAGTCTTGCGGTTAATTTAATTTTTTCTTTTACTTTTTTTTCTTCTGCTAAATTTTTTTTAACTTTTACCCTTTTCTTTTTTAACATTTTTAAACTGGTTTATCTTAACAATAACTTTCCAAAAAAATAATAATATTTTTTGAACCTTCATTATTATACTCATATTTTATCCTTCATAGTATTTAACTTTATTTTTTGTATAAACATAAGGGTTTTTTTCTTCTAAAAAATTTGGAGTACAACTTCCTCTAGTAAATATAAATATACCCTAAATCTAGCTCCAGGCTTGTTCTAGTCTCCAGCCTGAGCAAATTCTCTCCACTTTCTTTTTCTTTATTCTGCCAACCAACTTAACTTATGAATTCTTTTTTTCAGAAATTTAAAAAAAATTTTTTTTTTCATCTTTATAGTCATATTCCATCCCTTCATTGAGTTTATGCTTATATACGTTTTTTATTCTTTAAAATTTTGGGAGGTAGTTTCTTCTAAGAGACCAAAATACCCCATAATTAAGTAGGTGACCCTGGTCTAGTCACCCATCTAATATATATATATGTATATATATATACGTATATATATATGTATGTATATATATATATGTATATATATATACATATATATATAATCAGAAGAGATCCTAAATCGTGGGGTGGGGGGAGAAAGGGGATAAAAAGAAGTTCAGGAAAAAAAATTAAAAAAAGAAAACAAATAAAGAAAAAATATAAAAAAGAAAAAAATTATATATATATATGTATATATATATAATGTATATATATATGTATATATATATACAATATATACAATATATATGTATATATGTAT
>PISX010019224.1:0-38677 GCA_004024625.1 Mellivora capensis
TCCATCTCCAAATATAGCCACACTGGGGGTTAGGGTTATTACATATGAATTTGGGAGGACACAAACATTTACAACAGAGAGTCTCCTCTGGGCTCACATATATGAATGGGAAGGTTTAAGGGAGTATTACAGGTTATAATTTGAGGCAGTGACATCCAATTTAAGACCCTTTGGAGGGCTTCGCTCTACGTTTAATTGCTTTGATACATTATGTCTGTTCCCCAAAGGGAAATGGATCATCTGTCAGGAGAGAGAGTAAAATGTTAGTGCTCTATTTTTAATTATTTCATCTCATCCTTCTATAATTTATTCTGTGGTGTCTCATAATATGTGGAATGTACTGGTACAGTTTTACTTGCATGTGTTTTATATAATCATAAACATACTTATAACAAGGAACATGTCTAGAACAGTTACAGATGGGTGTGTATCGCAAAGGCTCAGAGAAACAAAAGATGGCCTTTTTCATGGTGTAAGCATTCATGAACACAGTTAAGATATTAAAACTTGATAGCAGGAATAGGTCACAAGAAAAAAAATCATCAAACAAATAGGGAAGGTTGATAAGAAGGAATGAAAAGGGAGCCCCCTGCCACCCCACCACTAGAGAAAAGGAAATGGGAAATGAGAAGAAGAAAATGCAATTTTTATGTCCCATATCTTTTAGTTGTCTGCTTTGTGTGCCCAACTTATTCTTAATAATCACCCTGGTGGCATGTCTCCAACTAACCACAAACGATAATCATGTAAGTGTTCGCACTTGTAGGGTACAATGATTTTTTGCAGTGGGCTCTGAGCTGCTCACAGAATTTATCCTGAACCATCTATGTGTTCCCAATAATGTTTGGTCTTGACGCAAACATTCTTTCTGTTGCTTGATTAGAGGATTGAGAAACAAAGCTAACTGTACCTCCATGATACTCTTGAGGTCCTGGAAAACCCATTAATTATTTTTGGGGGGGGCAGTATTTTAAAACTTGATGTGTTGAAGTCCCTTCTGAAAATGGAAAAACCAGTCAAGAGATTGGCTACCCTGCAGTGAGGGGCTGGGAAGGAGTCCTCTATGGGCTTATGAAGAGGCCAAGAGCCTCGGTCCTTCCCTAACTGGCCCCATGAGGCATGTAGAGTTTTATGTGTAGCCTCCAAGTTGTCCAGAAATCAGAATGGCAGCTTCTGATCAGCTCCTGCAAATGGTCAGGGCTTTTCTCTCAGAAGCAAATGCAGAGGCACGCAGTGCCCAAAGAACAAACTCCTCATGAGCACCCACATTTGCAGAGAATCTGGGGTGTATTAAAGGGAGGGAGGGGAAGATTCTCTGTCTCTTATGGTACCACAGAGAGACATTAAGGGTACGGGGGCTGGGTGGGAGCAGGATGAACCTAACTCAATTATTTTATTCTCTGCTAGGTGTTGAAGGTACCAAAATGAGTAAAGCAATTTCACTTCCCGGAAGAATTCACACACAGTCCAGGACTCAGTAATTTCCCTACGGTTGTCTTTTTGTTTTGTTTTGTTTAATTTATTTGAGAGAGAAAGAGAGTAGGGGGAGCGGCAGAGGGAGAAGGAGAAGCAGACACCCCGCTGAGCAGGGAGCCCGTTGAGGGGCTTGATCCCAGGACATTAAGATCATGACCTGAGCCAAAGGCAGACGCTGAACCTACTGAGCACCCAGGAGTCCCTCCCTACAGTCTTCTGATAAATTATATATGCATTTGGATATGTGCACTTGGTTTTCCTGGGGAAGCAGTTCTTACTTGCAAAAATGTCTGTGATCCCCCCAAATGTTAAGAATGTTTGTCCTAGAGGAATTAGAAGCCCACCAGTGCTTTTTCCTGGGTGACTTTTCATTCCAAAGAGTGTTAGTTCTTAGATGGAATGGTCAAAGACACTCAGAGTGAAATAGAAGGAACTGGAACACCTTTTCAGAGGTCAAGCCCTCTCTGACCCCACTGCTGAAGGGCAAGACAAAATGTTCCTGGCAGTCGAAGGCAGTAGCATCGTTGGTATTGGGAGATTTTATTTTTAAAAGAATTTTAGGCTTTTTCTTTTTTGACATTCATTTGGATGACTGATAGATTTCTCCTGAAAATCAAAATTTGTTAAATCTCAGCCTAAGCACTTTGAGTAGAGAGAGAGGACTCTATCATAATATTTTAAAACTTTTCTTCTCCTACACATCTTCAGGGAAGACAGCTCTTATGCTGAGGACGACATGTGTGGCGGGGCACTGATTTGTGAGAGCCTTTCATTGCAGCGGTTAAGGGCACAGACTCGGAGCCTGAGGCCTAGGTTCAAACCCCAGCTCCGACGATCTGGTACTACTTCACCTCGATTTCCTCGTTTGTAAAATGGGAATTGAAATAGTGTCTGCCTCATTGCTGTGATTTAATGAACTAAGGTATGTAAAGTCCTTAGAACAGTGCCTGATTCATTGTAAATGTTACATTCCTGTTTGCTAATATTATTATTATTTTTTAATTTATTTATTTGAGAGAGAGTGAGAGTTCAGGCGGGGGGAGAGATAGAGGGAGAGGGAAAGAGAGAATCTCCAGCAGACTCCCAACAGAGTGAAGAGCCCATCACGGGGCTCATTCACAACCCTGAGATCATGACCCGAGCTGAAATCAAAAGTCAGACTCTTAACTGACTGAGCCACCCAGCACCCCTACTTTTGCGTTCTTAACAATACTTTCCCCACCAGTTCCCTCTTGTACCTTACCCCTTCTCTCCATTCCATAATTAGACTGTAGCAGGTAATCATTGTTCCAGGGAAGGGGCATAACAGGAAAGATCAGAGGGAAAAATGTCTCCGTGGGCTATGAATTTCAAAAATAGCAGACTGTAAGGAAACAGAAACAGGGCAGAGGTAAATAGGTAGATGAGAATTAGGAAGGCACCCCCCCTTCATACACACTGGTTACAAAAGGGTGTCACAGATGGGGAGGAGAACCAATTAGGCCATGGGAGTCATGAAAGCAGAGAGCTGGTGGGTGTCCAAGGAGGGAGACCATGAACCCTGGTCCCCATGTCAAATATTAGAGATGCTTGGAACCTAAAACCAAACAAACAAAAACAAAACCAACCAACTAACAACAACAAAAAAAACCCTTCACATGTAAATTCATAGAATCTACTAGATTCTAGAATCTAGAGCGGACCTGTGTCCTACCTCTTTACGGTTCCAGGGAAGTGGCCATGACTCTCTCGTATGATTTGGCAGATGTGGTCTCAGTCAGCCTTCAGAGTTCCAGGCTCCATCCCGGCCCTGACACGGCTTTTTGGCTCCCAAGAGCAGCACAGAGGATGCCAATGAGGCCACCTCAGCAAGCACATGGTGGTGGTCATGTTAGAGGAGATGGGGCTTCCCGGCGGGAACCAGAAGGAACAGATGACCCTGAGAATGTAGACCAGCTACTCCCTCCCGGTTACTCAGTCCCTCCCGGTACTTGTGATGCTGCCCTGGGGAAAAGGGAGAGGACAGAAAATGGACTCTGCCACCCTAAGGGGGGAAAAATGGAGACTTGAAATAGAAATTAAATTGAATTATGAAAAAAATCAAGACACCTTTTTTTTTTTTTTTTTGGTCCATTCAGATTTGCAGAGATTCATACCTGTTCTACCTGTTTCCTCCATGACTCAGACGTTGGGAAAATGAAGTTGGTTTTGGCTGGGAAGATTTAACTCACCACTGGCAATGTGTGAGTCACCAGAGCATGTCTCCACTGCCTGCCGGCCCCACAAAGATGAAAAGAGCCTGGGAACTTGGGAGCAGCTGACAGCATGAGATCACGGTTGTAGCCCGTGAGGCTGGGGAGGAGGGGATTGTCATATGTGTGCTTTGGAGCTCTCCATCATGAGGAAGAGGAGGGCAGCTGAGAACTCTGGACCTCTGTGCAAGGAACTAGGGAATATCTGTGCCTGTCAGGTTGGAACACTGTTACCTACATTCCGACTCTTTTCCAGTCAGGATTCTCTAGCCAAATATTAATGTCTACTGTATTCCCGGCATTGTATTGGATGCTAGGAACATTCCTGGGTGAATAAGACAAGGTCCCTGCCCTAGGGTCCTGTCTAGTCTCCCAAAGAGGTCCTTCAATGCCAAGTGGGCAGTGGGTATGATGGGAGTCCAAGAGGAGGAAAGTTCATGCAATTTCAGGGCTCTCGGGAGAAAAAGAGAGCTCTTCAGCTGGGTCTTGGAGGATAAATGTGTGTTCATCCAGCAGACAGAGATGAGGTGGGACAGAAGTTTCTGCAGATGGCACGACCTGTGCAAAGGCATGCAGGAGAGGAACAGCGGAGAGAACACAGAGAACAAAGCAGCCAGCTTCTCTGAGCTGTCAGGTCAGGTCACGGTTGGAAAGGTGGAGTTAAGAGATGGGACCCTGGGCCGAGTCATAGATGCATTGAACGCTCTGACTAGGAATTTAGCCTCTGTTCTGGAGTTGACAGACTGCTGACGGGTTTCTGGCAACAGAGTGTTGTACCCGAGTTTTAGCATCCGAGAGACCACCAAGGAGCCGACACCGATGCAATCACATGAGGGTTTATTCGACAAGCTTAAGCTTGGGCCCAAGTATACCCGACACAGCGGAGTAGGGACTTGGACCCCGAGCTTAGTTAAGGCAGGGGTATTTATGGGTTCCTGTTACTTAAGCAGAGTGGGGTCTCTGGAACCAAAGCGGGGTGGGGGTCTTTAGAACTAAAGTAGGGTGGGATTTCCTGGAACTAAAGTAGGGTGGGGGTTTCTGGAACTAAAGTAAAGTAGGGGAAAGTTCAGCCCTTGGGCACAGGGGTCTGAGATGGCTGCTGGAGCTAAGATGGCTGTACTTATGCTAAGGCTACACCTGAGGTGGGATGGCCTTGATTTTTCTCGGCCTCCACACAGAGTGGGATTGCCAGGTTCATATTTTACATGTCTGGCTTCATTTGGGGGACAGGTGGGTGGGGATGTAAGGGACAGCAAGAATGCCACTTGGGATGGCCCTGCAAGCCTCTTGCTCACCAGCTTGAGCATGTCCCCAGGTTGGACCATGGGCTTCGCAGACTCATCCACCAAGTCTTGCTTGTAAAAGGAGGTCCCAAGGAGGTCTCCAACTAAATGGGAATCCTATTCTGACTAAAAGGGATCAGGCACATCTGAGCTGACAGCAGGGACTTAGGCTGGCTTCTAAGGACTAAGAAGAGCAGCAGACCACTCACCTCGGCTTCCAGACCTCTAACCTGTTTCCCCTCCGGCAAACTCACAGTCTGGATGCCCCCACCTCCCAGCTCCCTGGCTGGGAATAGCCTGGTTGCTATGCAGAGTTCTGTCCCCTCTAACCATCCCTGCCCAGCTGTGCCCTGCCCAGTGGGACAGTGATGATCTTGGAATGAGCAAGCTGGCCATCTAGCCGGTCATTGCACTGGCTGGCCGGGGCAGTAGGTGGGGCCTACTGGATGCAAGCATCTTGGCACCTTCTAGTACTCCCAGCTTTAGCCCCAAAGCAGAGTATGGAGCTTTAACCTGCTTTCGGATGATTGCAGAGCCTCACCTACTCAGAACTGCGTTCTCCTAACTAACAGTATGTCTGGGGCTTCTGGGGGTTGGGGTAACTTGATACTACCTCTTGCTAAGGCATTTGGCTGTATCTCTGAAATACTGTTCTCAGTTCCAATCCACTTCAGTCTGGCTCTCCCAATTCATTATTCATGCCTGTGTCTCAGATTTTCACATCCTCACAGCCACCGGTGGCCCAGCAATATTGGCTGGAAAGAAGGGAGTGGGAAGGAGTGGGGGAAGTGGGACAGCACAGAGGAAAACCTGGCCGAGGGGTGTGGGGCCTCATGGCATGGGGCCTCATGGCAGTGGGGCAGGTCCCGGGATGGTGGGACTCAGGGATGGATAGGTTAAGAAAGAATAAAGGGCGGGGGCTGGGGGGGTGAGGTGAGGGGGTAGGAGGCTCCGAGAGACAAGAGAACAGGGCAGAGGGAAGTGTGGCGCTGCCCTGGAAATGGAATTATGTGACATGATTGCAAGATCAAAATGCAGCGCTTGCTTTTGATTAAATTAGTTTATCTCTGCAGCACAGAACTGAGCGGCAAAACTGAAGTCGGAGCTGGGTAGGAACAGGCAAATGAGCTCGCCCGTGCAGCTTCTGAGAGAAGCAAGAGGGGGCTTTGCTGCTGGCTGTTTTCTGAGGAGCCACGATGATTTGCTTTAAACAATAGATCGTCTGCTCCCCACCATTAGACTCCTCACTTTTTCATTTGCGTAATCTGGCTAATTGCATTGACTGTTTCAACAGATCCTTTTGGAACTGTGGCCCTACTGACTTCTGCACATGGAAGAGTGGGCTAGGCAGGGTGCACCAGCTGACACTGGGGAGTGGGGGGTGTGGGGGGGCTGAGATGAGCAGCAAGCCTGGCAGTGCTGACGCTGGATGGATCCTGGGGCTCCCCTCACCCCAAAGTCCTGCACCCAGGCTGCACTGAGCCTGGGAGCTTCGGCAGGGGGGATACCCAAGTCCGGTTTCCACCCCCTGAGGTTTAATTTGACTGGTCTGGGGTCAGACCCTTGCATCACTATGAGAAAAAGAAGATCAAGTGAGTCTACCATGCGGCCAATGTGGAGACCCCAGATTTAGCCCAAACTTCTCCTTCCACCCAGAGGAAAACTGAGGCTCCCAGGGATACTGTCTCATGCCCTTATTTTGACAGCTAAGAAAGGCAAGGGTCTCCTGATCCCCCAGGCCTGGGGAATCTAAGCTAGATACACCTCCGCATGAGTGACTTTAGGCAGGACGTCTGACCCTTCCTATGAAGAGGCGACTGAGTGGTCACTCCCTAAGATGGCCATTTGGAGCTTCACGCCCTCCAGGGAGGTGAATTCCAGCTTGCTGAACATTTTGCAGTAGCCCGAAGAGAGTATGTATGTATGTGCCATACATATATGTAAGTGTATGTATGTATGTATGTGTGTATGTATGGCGGATACATGTATCCACCATGTAAGTGCCTCCCACACGGCAGCACACACACGCCCACCACACGCACACATACCCAGGCACACAAAGAATCAGCATTGCTTCACTTGTATTTGACAGCAGGTGGCTTTGTTTCAGAAAGGTATTCACTGCTGTTGATTAAAAAAAAAAAAAAAATGTGGAGCGAAAAAAGTGAACCAAGGGAGCCCTAGTGCTGATATCCCATTCTAGAGGCATTCCCTTTGATCCTGGCTAGGGCAGGGCATTTCTTAGAAAGCTACAGACTTCATACACATTTGACTGAACAAGGAGACCTAGGGATGGTAAAAGTGAACTCTTAAGTGGAGAAATCAGGCAAAGGGATGCATGTCTTTCTTTATAGGAAAAATCCGGATTATTGACAGTGTGTGGAATTTCAAATGCAGAACACAATGTATAGCTTTCTCTTTTTAACATCAAACTTCAGTTGGCTTTTCCTTTTCCTTTAAAAATATTTTTACAACATAAATAGAATAGCTTTGCAGCCTAATAATACTCAGCCAATTATTCTGTGATAAATTATAAATAAGAGATTAATTTGACTTCACACAAGGCTGCATTCCATTTTGGAAGCTCTTTTGGTCCCATATGAGGGCAAAAGGAAAAGATAACAGATGAAATAGCTTAGCGTGGAAACAACCTTCTTGAACATTTGTTTTCATTCATGCTTAAATCCAACTGAGCATGGCGTAGAATAATGCTTTTCACAACAATGATATGGGATAACCACTTCCCACAGAATGTCTCCAGGTACATCTTAAATCTTAGACCATGGAAGAGGAAAACAGCCTCTCAGAACACACCCGTCAGGTGGCAACGTTCATTCCTGGGAGAAACACCTCCCCTAAATGTTATAACCCGAGGCTTAATTTACATATCATGGAATTCATATTCATATGTGCTCCATTTAGGCTTCATTATGGTTACAAATCTTCTGATGAATGAGACGTCAATAATCAGAGGAATTACAGATGCAGAAACAGATGAAAAATAGAGGACACCATACATGACCACGAACACCAGCCTCTGTATGCGGCATTATGGAGTCTCAGACGATGACTGCGTTGTTAACCTGCGGGCAAAATTGCCAACCATTTACCTTAAAAAGGGACACTGGTAATTTAAATTGCTTAAAAACAGGCATCTCATGGGTGCAATATTGAAGGTTTTTTTAATGGCTTCAGTGGGCAATTTCAATATCTTCTCCCAAAGTTTTCCAGACAGAAATCCTTCCAAAATTCTATGAGAAAGAAAAGCTCATGACTGCAGACCTCCATAGGCCCTTAAACTCTGTGTAGAAGATGGCCTATCACCTATGGGCTGAACAGTAATGTGGCACAAAGGTGTGCCATCCTGTCACATCACTGTGCATTTTATCATTATAATCACTATGATGTATACGTTTGAAAGTTTTTTAATTTAATTTTTTTTTATTTTTGAAAGATTTCATTTATTTATTTGACAGAGAGAGACACAGCAAGAAAGGGAATATAAGCAGGGTTCCCCCTGAGCAGGTAGCCCGACGCAGGGCTCGATCCCAGGACTCTAGGATCATGACCTGAGCTGAAGGCAGATGCTTAACAACTGTGCCACCCACCTGAAAATTTTTTTAATTTTAAAAAGGTATTCTCTACTTGTGGAGGCTAGGAACCATTGGCATAAAATTTGGGGGTTTGGTGACCCATTTATTTGTGTTTTAGTGTATTCCCAAAACTGTGTTCTGAGAAAAGTCTTGGTTCTCTTCTGTATGGGTTTTTTCTTTCTTGGCGGATGAGGGGACTATTCAGATACTGTTCCTTGTTGCCCCTTAATTTTCATAAGGTAATGCTAAGCCCTATGGACCTTCATAAACACTGTCGAGTTTCTGCTTTTCAGTTTCTTATCTGCAAATCTAACCCTGCATGTTTTCTACCTGCTGTCATTCATGGGACCCTTCCTGTGTGAATCACCAAGCTCACAGGTAGGCAGTGTCCGCACCTGACAAGTTACTCTGCTTCATGATCCTTGACCCAGTGATCACTCCAGCGGTGGGGACATGACCTACACTGGTCCACTTTAGACTTTGTCTATGGATTTTCTAAATTTGAAGTGGAGACTAGTTTTTCTCTTTCTTCTTCCCTTGAGGACTCTGAAGTGCCTAGCAATGGTGCCTGGCACATATACACTTGATCTTAGCCAAAAGGCCAAGAAGCAATGTGCCTGGCACATATAAGAGTCTCTTCCTGTTCTTGTTAACAGGGTGTGCCTTCAGAGCTGCTAGTGATCATGGCCCCCCTTCCCATGAAGGAGCCTGAATGAATGGAGAATATGCAAACAGAAGCTCAGTTGAGAGGTGAAGAAAGAAGTCTGGTAGCATTCACGTGAAACTCTCCTTTCTATGGTCTCAGGTAGTTCCCCTGTTCTTGCTTAATCTGAGTTGCTATTCTGCCATTTGTAATGAGAAATTCCAACAATAAAAGTAACATGATGTTATTTGCCAAATGCCTAGAAGTTAGGAATAGAAGAAGTAAAGAATAAGGCAGGAGTCTGAGTTAGTAGAGTGGATGCCGGGACCAAGACGGAAAAGCCTGGGAGACAGGTTCTAGACATGATGGTAATGAACTTAATTTCTGGCATACTGAGTTTGAGGATCTTGAGATCTTGGGATTTTTCCATGTGGAACTGCCTTTTAGGTGTTTGGAAACACGCATAGGAAGTAAAGGGTAGAGTTCAGAGAAGGGGAGGCAGATGGGAGGCAAGAGAAGGGAGCTGGAGCTGTAGCCCATGGCACTGAATGAGGTCAAAACTGAGGCTGGGAAGAGGCAGGAGGCATGGAAGAGAAACAGGCAACAAGAGTGATGTGCCCAGGGAGAGAAAAGGATGAGGAGAGTCAGGATCTAGAACATGAGAGAGGTCAACATTAACAACACTCTCAAATGAGGCCAAGAGGCTGGGCTGGGTGAGAGCCCAGAAGAAGCATCCCATTTTACAAGTTGTTTGTTGATACGACCGTCCTAAGAGAAAATTTCAGTGTATCAGGAGCCAATCCTAGGCTGCATGGGGTTGAGGCAATGACTTGAGCAATCCATGAGAAAGGTGAGGGTTGGGGGTAGGGGGAGGGTGCAGACAGAGGAAGTTAGTGAAAAGCAGGAGAGGTGTGGGAATTCCATAGTCTGGGTGTAATCAGGTCCCCCCCACCTCTTTTTAAAAAATTTCCCAAGAGTATTTGTGATAAAGCATATTTGCATGTTGAAGAGAAGTCAAAGGGCAGGAAAAAATACATCAGATGGGTAATGATTGAAGAAGCAAGCTAAAGAAGAAGTAATAGAGGCTAAAGGAGGAGCCTCAGAGAGGAGAAAATATGTTTCCTTACATAAAGCCACAGGGTGAGGGAAAATGACCATGATGAGTCTGGGAAAATGTAATAGAGGAAAGTGAATGCTCGCTGAAAGTCCACTAAATGGTGCTGATCTCAGCAGGACAGATGACAAAGGCCTGGACTGCATGATGGATGCATGAAAGGGCTTTAGGGTGGACAGAATTTGGAATCGCTATGAGAAATTAATTGGATTTATTATAATAATTCTGGAGCAGCACCGACATTAGAAAGAACAAAATGGCAGTGGATTCAGTCCATTGCTACGAGCAGCCCGAGATAAGGGATGGCAAAAACCAAAGCCATGTGTGCCCACTCCAGAGGAAAATCAAGGAACGAGGACATCGAGGATGTCAGTGAGTCTTATTGAACTAAGGGGACACATTTGTCTCATGTAGTAGCTTGATATCGTGGACTTGTCTTACTGCCAAGACAGTGTAGCACAGTATCTGGCACTTGAGGGATAAGCAATAAAGATTTATCTCATTGAATCAAAAGGCACTCTTTAACTTTTATGATGGACTCTTTCATCTAGTTTCAGCTCAGAAACACAGGAATCACTTTCCTTTCCACCCTACATTTGTTCTAGCAGTTTGATTAAAAAGTACAAGATGTTTTTGGAATCACCCCTGTGGAGAGATAGGGTGGTGATGGCAGTGGGAAAAACGTGAAGTAGAAGTTCAAGAAAAAGGAAAGAATGTATTTGCAGTAGCATTGTGAAGAAGGAATTGGGGGCATTAGGCACATGTGTGTGCGTGCACACGTGTGTATGTGTGTGTGTTTTCTAGGCACAGTGCTGATGGGTTGAGATGAAGCAGTGATTGAGTCAGACAGAGAGGAGGATTTATAAAGAGATAGATGGTAAACAAGCATCTCTAGGTACTATGTAGGGTGACCGACTGTTCCAGTTTGCTCAAGATGGACAGTGGACATGGGACTTTCAGTGCTCAGGTGGAAAAATTCCAGAGAGAGCAGGGTGATTGGTTATTCTAACATGTGGAGAGAAATATGGGCAAGTATATTCACTATCCATTTCTCCTTAAATAGAATTTAGGTGTTTTCAGAACTCCTGGAGACTTTGTGGGAAGTTGGTACCCTAGAAAATCCTCTGGGAAGGGATATTTGATTTTTATTGGCAGACTAAAAATTGTTAACTCTACAAACTATACACATTTCTAAATTGAGCTTCTTGGAAGATTTCTACAACTTCCAAATAATTTATCTGAAGCTAAAACTGTAAGCCTAGCCTTTATGATGGCATCTTAGATATACTAACCTATTGCCCCATCCTTATTTTTTTTTAATTTTTTAAAGATTTTATTTATTTGAGAAAGAGAGAGAGAGAGTGAAAGAGGGGCAAGGGACAGAGGGAGAAGCAAGCTCCTTGCTGAACAGGGAACCCAAAGTGGGACTCGATCCCAGGACCCAGAGATCACCATGTGAGCTGAAGGCAGACACTTAATGGACTGAGCCAGTCAGGTGCCCTCCCTCTCGCCCATCTTTAAGCATAGTGTTTTTATTAGAACCTGAAGGTGTTGGCCCTGATGCTATTTGCCAGCTGTCTTGCAGTCCAGTCTACAGAATACTGGGGGAAATAACTGATTCTCTTTTCCTACCCATCCTCCCCCAGGTAAGGAAACCATGGCGAAGACCACCAACTGTCTTGAATGTTAAGTCTTCCAGCAGGTGAAACACTTGAGTGTTTCATAAGGCCAAACAAAAACATAGTCACATAGGGTTTTATTAGCTTGCTTTGGTGCTGATGTGAACTGAAAGCTGAATAAAATGCATCAACATGATAAGCACTATAGACGAAATCTGACAGAAGAGACACATATACGATGGAAACACAGTTGTCTTTAATTCAGAAATTCACAGTGGATTCCAAGAGAATAAATAGAGCCTCCTCCTGGATCTTCTTTAACACTTCCTTAACACCAGTCCATGAATTCAGGGACATTAACAATTGGATGGTAGTAGAGGTGGGTGAATGGGTAGGAGGATCAAGCGTACTCAGAACTTCTCTTGGGGAGAGGGAACCTGCAGTGGACAGTTGAAGAAGTCATGGTGGGAAAAAACAAACACAAAATCTCTGAGCAAAGGAAATGGGGTGACTCCTAGCACTCTGAATTGATTGATACTCTCACACACTATCACGGTCTCACAAATGGTATGAATGACTTACTGCTTCATTCAAAATTCTTGCTCCAAATCAGTGGATCTCAAGCTTGGCGGCACACTGAAATTACTGGAGGAGGCTTAAAAAAGCTGGTGCCTGAGTCCGATCCTAGAGATTCTGATTTAATTGCTCTGAGCTGTAGACTTGGCACTGGACTACTTCTGTGCAGCTCAGATGGATAGTCACTGTGCTACCAACCAGGAAATCAGGATAAATGACTGAGATCAGAGGTTCCCAAAGTGTGAATGTCTAAGAATTACCTGGAAGGTTTGGTAAATAGTTTGCAGGAGCCTATCCTCAGACTTTTCTGATTCACTGGGTTCAAGATGGGGCTGGAGAATCAGCATCTAACAAGCTCCCAGGAATTGCTAGTTGGAGGACCACTGGCCTGGGTGGATCCTATATTATTACGTCCTGAGACAGCTAAGCCATTCAGCATTCCTTGTGGGCCCACCTCCCCCCTTCCACTGCTCCCCACTCCCCCACCCCCACTCAGAGCCAAGAAATAAAGCTCCGGGAACCTTCCTCGACAGGACACGTGCTTGGAGGGCACATCCCACATCAATTTCCCCCGCTCCCTCAAGCCAACTCATGGGGCATAGCCTCTCTTTTTCCAGTCTGGAAGTGTGAGGGCTTTATTCTTTGTTGCTCTCCTCGATTTTTTGGAAATCGTCTAATTACCATCACGGATGTCAGGTTCCCCGACCAGCAAGCTGCACCCGCAGTGCATTTGGAATCCTGCCCTGGATAAGTCCCGTGATGTTCAGAAAGCCGGGCGGCCCGAGTACGGTAGCCCGTGACTTCCGGCTTTCGCTTTCCGGGTGGGTCTCAGTTACCCACAGCCACCCGCGGGCCATAACCAGATTCTCCTCCTTCTGACGTTGCAGCGTCATGACGTCAGGAGACGCCAGAGCTACGTCACGACGCCTACGTCATTCATCTCGCTTCCTTTCATCACCTCCCCAGGATTGCCTCTCGGCGTTTCAAGAAGAGGGGTGAGTACAGTACAAAAACTTGTACAATTTTATTATTAGTTGTTCATTTCTTACTTCATCTAGTTTATAAATTAAACTTTTCCCTAGACGTTTATGTAATAGAAAAAAAATCGTATCTAGAGGGTTTTATTTATTTTTTATCATGCCTGGTTTCAGGCATCCACTGGGGGTCTTGGGACGTAACTCCTGATCCACCGGGGATGGGGGGGGGGGGAATGACTGTAAGGGAGTAAATGGAATAAATCCTTGCTACATTGTGGGGGATTTACTGCCAGAAACTATGGTGTCACTAAACTCACGTCATTTAATTTAACACTTACGTACTTCTTGAAAGATGGGAACTATGATGCCCATTTTATAGAGGAAACTGGGGCTCAAGCAGGGGGACTTGCCCAAACTTTAACGATTGAAGAAGGAGGGGTTGTGTGTGGCTGCCCTGGCTCCAAAGCCCATGCCTCCCCAGCATGGCTTTCTGCCTCCCTTACCCCGAGGTGGAGGAGTATGGAGGAGGGGGGCTGGACCCTGGCAGCTAAATGCCTGGCTGGGAACTCCCAGAGGCAGCCACCTGGCCGGCCACCTTCGACAGGTTGCTGAGTGCACCCTACTTGCCTTGGTCCTCAGATCCTTATCTATGAAATGAGGGGGGTGGACTGGATGGCTAAGGTCCCTTTGCACTGGTACTTCTTAAAAGTCTCTCTGCTGTTGGTGCAGCCGTGTTCTACCTCTCCCGGGACTCTGCCCTGCCTGGTGATCACATCATGTAAGCAGCAGACCTGTTTCCAAGGAGACCTCTTCCCAAAGGTCCAGGTAGAGCTACGGTGGCGCCACTTAGCCGGGGTAGCTGGAGGTTATGTCCACCTCTCTGAAAGCCTCTTGATGACAATTTATAACCCAGGTGTAAAATGTCCATTTTCTGGTGAAGCCTGGTATTCAGTTATCTGAGACAGAACAGGATTGAAAGCTGGTCACCTAAAACCCAAGGGACAGGTGGCCAGAAATCAGGCACACTCCAGTGCGTGGCCCCTCTGGCCATCAGCCCTAGAGCACCAGCCTCAGAGGTATGCTTCCTGGAGGAGGCCAGGGCGATGGCAGCGTGCCCCTGCCTGTGGAGCTCAGGTCTCTGTCACCCTTCACCCAGGGCCAGCAGGAGTGGTGTGATAAAGGATAAAGATTTGTACTGTGCTAGTTATCAATAGTGTGGGTTATTGCTACGAGTGATACAAAGATGATGTGCCTCTTTCCCCTGAGAAAACAAACTTGGACCTGAAATTAGGAACCTGGAGAGGTAGTTGACCATTTTGTTCCAAATGAGCTTCATTCCTCATCTGTAATGTGGAGGAAGGGGTGAAGACGGACCCTCAATCTCCAGTCCTTCCAGCTTTAGTCCTCTCTCAACCTCCATGAGGTTTTGATAACAGATCAGAGGGCAGACAGATACAAATAGAAAAAACACAGGGGCGCTGAGGGGATGGATGCCGGAAAACCTGCTTTCTAAGCAGTCAGGTAATATAAAGGTTTTCTGTTTTTGTTGTTGACTCTTCATTTACATATATATTTTTTTTAAATTGTAGTAAAAAATACCCGTAACATGAAATTGACCATCCAGACCGTTGTGAGGTGAACAGGGCAATGGATTAAGTACATTTCCATTGCTAGGGACCATCACCACCATCCAGCCACAGGATTCTTTATTGCTAAAGAGATGTTAACAGTGTTTGCAGAGCACTAAAAATAACGTCTCAAAAAGCAATAGTGTTTTGAGTTTATAAACCTCCTTTGTAGGAATTCAAGGCATTTCACAAACATTATCACATCTGTCCTCACAATGACCTTATATAGAAGCAGAGAGAGTAGGAGAGTGGGCAGATCAGAGAGAGAACAAAAAACAGGGGGAAATGTAATTTTGCTCCATTTCACCATGATCCAAAGAGGCTCTGAATCACCAGGGTCTCAGTTTTCAGATATCCGACAATCTTAGAACTCAGATCAAGTATCAGTCCAATTTTCCATTTCCTGAGATTGTGATTGTAGTGTTGACCAGAGAGGGAAGCATATATTTTTGAAATTACAGGACAGTGTGGAGCTGCCATCCCTTATCAGAGGATTTTTCTTCACAGCACATCGCTGGGATGGGTGTGTCAGTCTGGGAGTGGGGACTGGGGGACAGGCATGCTTTGGCAGTGGCCCCCGGGGGATGCATTACTCTTTCAGGTTCTGTTGGTCTCTGAGCAGCTGCTAATAGTGAGCTTTGCGTAGTAAGGGCTGACTTGGTTATAAGGCCAGGAGAGGAGCACTCACATGTGTGGAAGTTTTCATGGTCTGGGAATTAAAGCTGAATGACCTCAGGTTGTGTATGCATGCGTGTGTGTGTGTGTGTGTGTGTGTTTGTGTGCAGAAAAGACAAGACAGAACGTGAGCAAGCGCTACATGTAAAAAGTATGCAAGAGAAAGTACATGGTTTATCCTGGCTGTAGATGCAGGACCAGATGGAGAAGTTAGTAATCAAAATTAGTATCTTGCATTTGATTCTTTTTTTTCAGTTTTCTGATCCTTTTATAAAAAAAAAAAAAAGATAGTCCTTATTGGAGAAGGGTAAAGAAGAAAACCGTATTCATGTAAAGTTGTGTTTCAGTTAGATTCAGCCTTTTGGTGACTGGAAAATTTCCAGTAAATTTCCAGGAACAAGAAAATGTCAGTGTTCCAGGTGCAAACATTAAATCCATACAGTCCAGGAACAATCATGTGTAAACTGTGATTAAAAGACAGAAACAAACCTAAGAAAAAAGACCTGTCAGTTAGAGCCAAACAAGCAGGATACTGTCATTTAGCCTGGGACATACTCTTTAAAAGTTCATAGGGAGCAGTACTCTGCTTCTTAGTTTATGGGGTATAGAATTAATTGGTTTGGTAGTCTCCACTCAACCACTTACCTATTTGACTGGCTTCTCATGAGAGCACACAATAAATACTAGCTTTCTTATTGTGACTTTTGCAGTTGGCCACATTCTAGGGCATCAATGGGGAGGCCAAGAGTAGTTGTCTTCAGATAGCCTTCCATCCTTCACTACATTTATTCAGAATCTGCTTTGTACCAGGCACTGTGCTGGACGCTGTATGTAGGGTATCATTCTCGGCCTTGGATGAGTTTACAAACCAGCAGAGTGAGACAGACATGTAACTATATTGGTGCAACCAAGTGTCATTGGTGCTGTGAAAGAAGGGTGTGAGGAAGGGGTCAAAAGGTACAGATTTCCAGTTATAAAACAGTTAAGCCCTGCAGATACAATATACTGCATGGTGACTACAGTTACTAATATGTAATGTACATTTGAAAGTGCTAAGAGAGTAGATCTTAAAAAGTCTCATTATAAGAAAAAAATTTTCTAACTTTGTGTGGTAACAGATGGTAACTAGATGTATTGTGGTGGTCATTCTGCAACACATGCAAATACCAAATCATGTCTGTACAGCTGAAACTAATATAACGTTATATGTCAGTTATATCTGAATAAAAAGGGGTGCCTGGGTGGCTCAGTTGGTTAGTGGCTGCCTTCGGCTCGGGTCATGGTCCCAGGGTCCTGGGATCGAGCCCCGCATCGGGATCCTTGCTCGAAGGGGAGTCTGCTTCTCCTCTGCCTGCCATTCCCCTTGCTTGTGCTTGCTCTGGTGTGTCTCTCACTCTCCCTCGCTCTCTCTGTGTCAAATAAATAAATAAAATCTTAAAAAAAATAATAAAGCGTGTGCAGAAAGCACAAGGAAGGGATTGATTAGCTTGTGTGCGTGGTGTAGAAGGAGCAAGGGAGGGCTCTTGGAAGAGATAACATCTAAGCTGTGTGTGTGTGTGTGTGTGTGTGTGTGTATGTGTTTTAAAGTAAATCATAGCTTTCGAGGCTGGAAGTGTTTGGGAGGACAGGTTAGAGCCTCCAGAGGGAATGTGGAGCAAGTGAAGTGAAGGTTCAGACTCCCTGCATGATCTTTATGTGAGGATTACCAGATGGTGTGGGGTTTATACTGCCAGAAGGGAGCTGGCCGTGAGCAGGCCTCAGATCCTCCGAAGGGAGAAGGAAGGTGAAATTAAATAATGGAAAGAAAGAAAATGATAAGAGAAAAAGCAGATGAGAAAAGTTGAATGGTAAAAGAGTAAAGACAAGTGGAAGGTTGAGAAAAAGCGTATCTTAAACCCCAAATGAAGAACTACAAAGGGTCAGAGTTGAGCCAGAAGATTGATAGACAGGCCTTTTGAGTTTCTAGCTAGGGATGATGTGGTCCGCATCCAGCCAAAAACCTAAACAGAACTAGGATAATATGGTACTACCTCGGCGGCAGTCTCGAAAAGACCAGAAGCCATAATTTCTTTTTGTCACATGCATCCTGGTCCCAGTTCCTGGTGGAGCTATACCCCCAAGAGGGAGGGAGAGGTGAGTGGGCAGTAATGGGGCCCATCCTCTGGCCTGTGCCTGTAACCATCCTCACCTTCCTCTGGGGGTAGAGGAGAGGACTGGGGAGGTGGTTGAAAATCCCAAGTGGCAGAAACCCTACTAGAATCTGGCTACCACCTGGAGACCTGTTGTCCGTTTTCACTTCCCCTTATCAGGTCTGTCATGGCTGACTTTGTCCTAGGACATAAAATCACAGAACCACAGAATTCTAGTGTGAGAAAAGAGCATGAGTATCTCCTAATTCAGTGTTTTCAAACTGTTTTGATCATTTACCCAAAGTAACAATAATAATTTGAGCATATTGCTCAAATTGAGGCTTATAGCCTCAATTCATTTACATTTATTCATTTTAAATGCCATATTTATATTTCTATACTAGTGTATTTATTTAAAAATATATACAAAAATTATATTTAAAAATAAATAAGTTTATAATATTTTCTTCCTGTACCCTAATAGATTGTCTCTGTTCCCTCTGGGGTACATGAAATCTATTTTGGGGCAACTCATCAAATTCTACCAGATGTGTTTGTCTCCTCTATAACTCTCTTCCAGAAGGAAATCTAACCTTTCCTTGAACACCTAGAGGGACGCCATTCCATTTTTGGAAACTTCTGGGAGTTCCCTTGTTATCATGTCACAGATGGCCAAGGGAGGGGCTTCTCTATGGGATCACACCTGGCATTTGGGCCAGAGCTGAACACCTCTCTGGGCACGCAGAGGGAAGGAGCCCTTGCTCTGCATTTGGCTCTCCCTGGGTCCCAGCACCGATGAGTGCCAGGGCTGTGAAGACAGCAGGAAGGGCCTTTCCCTGCCACTGTAAATATTATCACTGCCTCTGGTATGCAGAAAAGCAAGAGGAGCAGCGTTTGCTGCTTCCAGGTGGCAGACAAACAAAAATGAGGCTGGGGTGGGAGGAGACAGAGGGTGTCTGGGAAAAAGAGATCAATAAAACCTCACTAGTGTGCAGTATTTACCATAAACAGCCCAGGGTTGTTTGGGGTAGGGAAAATTGTCAACAGAGATCACTTCTCTCTCAGTGACTGTGGGAGCAGGTGTTCCAGAAGGAAGGATTAGAGGGCAGCCTCGGTGGGACCAGTGATCAGACCGATGGCTGCAGAGTCACTGAACGTTCTTGTGAACAGGCAGCCAGTCCCACAGCGCACAGGGCCCCCTGCTATTTTTTTTAAACAAGCATTTCAGGATCTTAAATTGCCACATTTACATATTTTCAGACTGTGTACTATTTCCTTAATTCTTCAGCAGAGTTTTCCCAAAACTCACAAATGCTACTGGTAGAGCTGGTTTGGGGCCAGGAATTCTTAACTGACAAAGTGCAGAAAGGCCTAGGTAAGTTTAAAAAAAAAATTAAAAAGCAGGCATATCTTGCCCTAAAACATATCAGGACTCTCAGAGAACTGACTGGAAATGCTTCTCCATGCAGCTTTTTGTGAAAGGAGTTGAGAGAGACTCTTTGAACAATTAAGCTGGTGGGGATTCAAAATTCTCTCTCTGCCCCCTTCCCTATTCCACCTGTTTTTGAGTGACAGACTAAGCTGAATCCTGAGGCCAGATTTAAAATTACTGTGACTTTTACCTTGATTGCATACTATTAGATAATGAAAGAACAATATCCCTTTTGAGATGAGTGTCCCATGTTGGAAGCTGTTCTGAGTTTCAGGGAAAGGAAGAGCCTTCAGAATCTGGGGAAGAAGAGAAAACTCAAAGAAGAAACAAGTTCGTTTTTGTTGTGGGGGGGGGTGGAGGGGCATGGGTTAGACTGCATGCCTGGAAAGCTTCTCCTAATTTTGCAATCCCAGAAACATGCCCTACTGGCCCCGGGGGTGTAAGCACTCATGGGGATAAGTGTGTATTATAGGTCTGGACGGTCATGAAATTCATCTTCCTGACAACAGTGACTGATCCAAGGGTTGGGCCCATGACCAAAACAGGACCTTATTAAGGTCTGATGTATAGATATCCTCCCATGGTTGTAAATGGGAGGGTATGAATTTGGAGCTCTTGGACACTGTGTTATTACCTGTAGTGTGGAGAATTAGAATGAAGCCAAAGACAGGCAGCGTTGAAAGATGGATTCATCCATTCATGAGGTTGCATGGGCAGGGAGAGAGTCCTGGTAGCCGGGAGGCAGCCCTGTCCCGCTCTCCCTGCAGCTCAGTGGAATCCATCAGCGGGTCCTTTTATCCCCACCTTTGAAATAGAACCAGAACTTGATGACGTGATGACATCTCATCCTTTCCTCCACAACAACCTAATTCCAACCAGCATTGTGTCTCCCCTGGAAAACAGTAGCCTCTTACCTGTCCCCCTGCTGTTGCTTGGCTTCTCCACATTCGGTTTTGCATACAGCAAAGCAGTCATTTGGTTGTTTGCTTGCACAAAGTTTTGAAACATTAATTACATCCTGTCACTCCTCTGAATCCTGCAAAGGATTCTCATCTCGCTAAGAGTAAAGCCAAAGTCTTAGAGTGGTTTACCCTACAACCTGCTGTCTCCTTCTTCTTGGGAGCTCACTGGCCTCCTCACTGCTTTTTTTTTTTTTCTTTAAATATTTTATTTATTTATTTGACAGAGAGATCACAAGTAGGCAGAGAGGCAGGCAGAGAGAGAGGAGGAAGCAGGCTCCTTGCCTAGCAGGGAGCCCGATGCGAAACTCGATCCCAGAACCCCGAGATCATGACCTGAGGCGAAGGCAGAGGCTTAACCCACTGAGCCACCCAGGCGCCCCTCCTCACTGCTTTTGAACAAGTCTTTATCCTCTGAGATGTATATCATCTTATCTTTACATGTATTTGTCTCTTAGTTTTGTGTTGTTGTTTTCACTGTTGTGTCCCACACAACCAGGGCTCCCAGAACATGGTGAGCACCGTGAATTCCAATGCTGGCCTGTATGGTGCTGGCTCCCTCTGCTCTTCCCTTAATTCTGTTGACTAGCCTGGAGGCCTCCCTAGCTACCTGAGCCTACAGATTCCCTCTTCTGCTTAAGATACTTTGAGTTGTGTTGGAGCGATGCCATTTTTAAACCTGGAAATTTGGGGCAGAGCTGTACATCTCTAAAGATAAGTAGATTCTTCCCCCCAGCTTTTGATGTTGGTTCAGTCTGAGTGTTCTAAAGACGCCAAGAGTTGAGCCCCCCAAAATCTAAGGGCTTATTACTATTTTTTTATCTTAAATTGCTTGCCCTTAAAATCTGTGCTACATTCTAAAGCTTGTCTTAGTATATCTTAGGGTCAGAATTTTCCTTTGAAAATTTATGACTGAAATCAAACCTCATTCAGTGAGCAAGTGGGGTTTGATTTAGAAAACTTCTGTGTATAGTCAACATTTCAGTCAGCTTTCACTATTTTGAAAAATGAGAATCACTGGGATGCTAGCATTCCATTTCTTTATCATCTGGATGATGTAGGGCTCAAGTGGGAGGACAGACAATGAAACATCCAGGAATCACTTATTATTTTTTTTACCAGTAGTTATATCCCTCCATTACTTCCTCTAGGCTGGAGACCACTGGTTTTCCTTCATGTGTCAGAATCTGCTGGTTAGCTTTTCAGACTCCTGCATCTAAGCCTCACCACAGCCTGGTGAAATCAAATCCCTGGGGGTGGGAAAACAACAGTGAAAACACTAGGTAGCATTTACTGAACACATATTATGTGCTCATGCTACATGTCTTACACACAGGATCCCATTTTATCCCCCAACAATTCCATAAGGCAGTGCCACTGTGAAGGCCCCCAGACATGTGAGGGGACAGCTCAGGCCCACAGAGGTTAAGTAGGTTGCCCAGCGTCCTGTAGCATCCGGGAATGAGGACCAGTGACTAATCCAGCCACGCTGATGCCAGAGCCCAAGCTCTTCTGGAATTTGGTTTTCGTTTTTGTATTAAAAAAATAAAAAAATACACGTGGCTTCAAGAATCAAGTAGTTTTCTGAGCTCATTACCGAAAACTTCACTCCATCCGTCCCCCAGAACACCCCCAGCCATCCTATTTCCTCTTCTCAAGGCTATCACTTTCAGTGGTTTTACCTTTTCTTTTCCTATGTGTGTGTCTCTCCCCATGATTGTTTATAATGGGACTTTTGCTTTTTTCAGTTTTAAGCATTAGCTCAGATCATCCCACGTGAAAAATGATGGCAGAGATTTTGCCGCCCGTCCCTGCCTGCTTCTATGTAGTTGCACCAGGCTTTGGATTATATCATAACAGATTACGTGATGTAGATTATGTAAATACAATTTTTGGCTGAGCGGTGTAGTAGGCTCAGTACATGGTTATGCTTTCCTTTCTTAAACAACTCCATGCTTGTTTGTAAGTTGTAGTATCTGTTGTTATCTCTCTGGGAATGACAAAGATCAATTTCTTTGTTGTTTGTTTTTGACAAGGGCGGGGGGAGTAATTCTCACATACTTGCCTAGTATCTGTTTACTCCAAGGTGTTTTTTTCTGTTTATCCTTCCTGAAATCTGCTTTTCATATCTGAGACCTGCCTCAGATGTCCTGTGGCCCTTGGATGCCTGCTCCTTGGTGTTGGAGGCAGCAAACCGGGAACTGTACCTCTGGCCAGCTAACTGGCTTCACTGTGCATTTCCATAGGAAACCAAGCTCAGTGTCTTTGGGTCTTTCCTCTTGATAGGCTTGATGGTATTCCCCAGAGATGGATCTTCCAGTCTTCTCTCTGAAGAGTGATACCCTCCCTGGTGATTCCAGCACTTTTCTGTTAGGGTGGAAGGGCGGGGATATTTCAGTTAATCCTCCCGTTTTCAACCAATTATCTTGCCTGCAGCTGGTGGTGTTCCCTGGTCTGTAGATTCTGTTTTGTCCTCCCTGGAGAATAAGCCTCCAATCTCCCGGGAGGCAGGGGTGGGCACGGGGAATCCATACAGCGTTGGGAAGGGGACTGTGCACCTCACTGCTTTGTAATTAGACTTTTAAGCTACTACTCCCTTTTTGGCCTCTCATTCACCCTCACTTCCAAGGGTAAATGTGCTGCCAGTTCCTGAGGCTTCTCAAGGTTCTGTATGCAAACTGAGTTGTCTCCCAGCTTCCCCTGCTGCTGGCTTACAATGCACCTGCTAGAACATGCCAAATGCATTACCATTCGTGCTTCTGCTTTTTAAAAATGTTCCATATGCATGCACATATCCATTCCCATATGTGTGTGCATGTATTCATTAGATTGTCTTTTGTCCAATCTCTTTGTCCCAGTAACTTAATGGCTTCCCCTCATTTTACCGAGGACACAGATAGGAGTGGAGTTAAATAAGTGTGATCAATCATCATCCTCACGGAGGAGTCAGAGCTCTTCATCACCACCTCCAACAGAAGGACAGAAAATCAGCTCTTTGCACACTACTGAATGTCAGTATCAGCACTTTCCAAGTCCTTGATCTATTGGCTTTTCTCAGCCTGGTTAGACAGATCAAGAGGCTGTTCTATGCCCATAGCATGGATGAAGAATGCCATGCAAACAGTGAGTTCCTGGCCCAAGAGCACATCACAGGTCTCCCAGTTTCTAACCTGGTACCATTTTCATGTTTTCGTATTGTGTTCTGGCCTGTGCTTAGGACACCATCTGCCGCTCGGGAGAATGATGCTCTCGGGTCCACCAAAAATTATGGGAAACCATGACTTTGTTTATCCCCTTGACTCAAATTTCAAGTTCACTGCCCGAGTTCACAAAGAAGAGAAACAGAAGAGGGCAGCCTGGTCTAAAATGCTTTTATTCCATCCTGGCCCTTCCTTATCTGCTCCAGCTCTTAAGACTGCTTAACATTAGGAGCAGATGAATGCAGAGATGACCACATTTGTGGTACAGAGGGTGATGAAAGGCCCAGGGATTCCCAGGCACTGGAAGAGTGAGTAAAACAGGGAACTTTGTTCCCACACTGGAGAAAGATGCTATATGGAAACTGAACTGGGCCCACAGGATGGCATTTGGAAGCCAAATGAACTGCAGCTCTTTAAGTTCGTGAGGTTAGTGGTGCAGCTAATTGTGGAAACGCAGGCACTCCCCACTGACCCAGAAATCCTTGCAATTCATGGCTTAAGGCTGCTCATTGTGAAGGTGATTTGTGCAGTTCATTTGAAAATAGAGAGACCTGGGCAGCTGTGGTTGGTTCACAGGTCCTTTGTGGCCTTCCCTTGAGGCTTAAGAACATGTGCGGAATCCAGCTCTTTGCCCTAAATAATAAAAAGAGACCAAAGGATAAAAAGTAATCCAAACATCACAGTGACTGTGCTAGACTTAATGAGGCGCATGCAGAAAACCACTGTATTTTCTCCCTGGTGTGTTCAAATCCACTTGGTAATTCTGTGGGCTGGTTAGGTCCCCATCACTGGGGAAAAACTTGGGTAGGTCCAATGACTTTGTCCATGTTAGTAATAAAGAGTCCTCTGGGTTCTCTAAGTCCCAAAATGTATCTCAGTTTGAAAATTGAGCATTTCAATAACTAAAATGGCCAGTACAGCATATACCTCAAAACTGAAAACTTCATCCAAAACTAAAGCTTTTCTCCTCCCATTTTGTGCCTGCCTTGGGTTCAAGGTCCGACATTAGGATTTTCCTTCCTATTCCTGCCACATGAAACTGGTTCTGGTTTCTCCAAGGCTGAAGCTGGGGCAAGGGAAATGTGAGAAGGGGATAGGAGTCTTTCTGGAGGGGCACAGATGTAATCAGATAGTGGATCACACATGAGGCATGGCAGATGACAGGTTTTGCTTCTCTCTGTTTAGGGTACTTTTGGGTTGTGAACCTGATGGCAGGGGCGGTGCTGTTCCTCTGGGCAGGTCCTTACAATAATTCCTCCTTCTGTCTTGGGGCTTCTCTGCATGTGGGTCCCTCTGTTAGATCGCAGTGCCCCTCCTGGACACCACATGGGTCTTCCGGGGCCTGAGGTGCTGTGAGCAGCACTTCCCACTTCCCGAAATCCCTTCCCGCAATCCCTTGACTCCTCCTGCTCAGCCAGTGCAGCTGCACACTCAGGGGGATGGAGTCAAGCTAAAACTCTTTCACCGGGCGCTACTCTATTCCTGGTAGCACCTTCCATGACCTAGAGAAGGGGAAAGTTCTCTGTCTTCCTCCATGGAGGTTGAGGAGGAAATGAACAGCATCCTGATGAGCCTCTCTGACATTTTCAGCATCCACTTCTGTTTATACAGGCAGATGGTTCCAGTGGGTGATGGTGTTTGATGTTTGACTCTTCTTTTACCCTCTGTGGATGGTTTTTGAGTCCTGCAGTGGTCTTCAGAAGCTGTAGTCAGCTGAAAAATGTCCCCCAAAGACATCAGATGAATATTACCTTATATACCAAAAGACATGGTTAAATGAAAGATCTCGAGATTGTCCTGGATTATCCAGGTGAGCTGTTCATGCAATCTTAAGTATCTTTATAAGAGGGAAGAAGGCAGAAGAAGGCAGAAGGAGTCTTGATACGTAGGAGATGAGGAGGTGATGTGACCAGGAAGATAGAGTTGAGAGAGCTGTGACCACAAGACAAGGAATGCCAGCAGCCCCCAGAAGCTAGAGGAGGCAAGAACCCGCCTGCCCTGCCCTAGAACCTTCTGCGGGAGCACAGCCCTAATGTTGCCTTGACTTCAGCTCAGTGATACTTGGGGCTTCTGGCATCCAAAGCCGTGAGGAAGTGCATTTCTGTTATTTTAAGCCACCCAGTTTGGGCTGATTTGTTACAGCAGTTGCAGGAAACCAATATAGGTGTCTCACCTTAAAGTAAAGCAGAAAGAATCCTGTTTTAAATCTGTCATAATAGAAATGATTTTAAAAATTGTCTTAATGCCTCTGACAAGGACTACTTCTCATTCTCACAGATCAGTGTTGATATATTTCACATCTAATGTGTATACATGAGTCTGGGGGATGTAATTTGCCTGGTAGGACCTGCATTTGTTCCTGCTTCTGAGGAAGTGACAGCAAGACCTTCCTGAAGGTGCTTCATCACTTTTCAGCCTATGTAATTCTGTCTTCAACATTGTCTGTGTAGATGGAACCTTCTTAATGGTCCCATTCTCATGTAGCATCCTTGACCCAGTTATATTTAAAAATAACTATATATACATGACTGTTTCTTTCCTTGGGAGGTTGAACGTTACTTTTTCCCCAGGGGAGCCCTGAGAGGTAACATCAAACACTGTGCCCTGTGCAGTCACTGGAGGAAGGAGGCTTCCCTTGCTAGAGATAAGAGATGTGATTGACACCTTTGATGCGTAGCTGGCTCCCAGTTCTGGTGTCCTTGCTGTTGATTCACAGAAATGTAAGATTCTACTAGAACTCGAGGTGTTTAGTCCAACACCCTGAGTTCACAGGTGAGGCCCTGGAAGCCTGCTGAGTTCACTGGAGGATTGGTAGAGTCATGAAGAGGCACTCTTGGGGCCATACTTGCTGCATCCTGCTGCTCTGCCACACTCTTCCCCTTCCTGTGCTCATTTCCTAGTGGCTGTGGAGGAAGGGGAGGCAGGGGTGTGCAGCATCAGTTGCTCATGCAAAAAAAAGTTGTTAGGCAGCCACCAGATACCAGATTTCCTGCTAAGTGCTGGAATTATCAACACCAACCTAAACTGTCCCGGACTAATGGAACTTGGAGAGATGAGCTACACAGTTCCCTCGGGTCCCCCTTTCAAGCTAAGACTTACATGGAAGTCCACTGTATATAAGAGAGAACAGCAGAAGGCTTGTGGTTGCAGCAGACATCAGTGGAGATGGGCTGGGGAGAAAGGTGGAGACTGGGTAACTAGGTTCCCCCCAAATTTGGTATTTCCCACCCCTGACAGTCCCCAGGATGTCTAGGAACCCTAAGGCTCAATGGTCTTTAATGTTGAAAAGTGCTGTTTTAGAGCCCAGCTTAGTGAAGGGGTCACAAGTCTTGACTCTGGAGACATTCTGCTCTGTTTCTAATCCCGACACTGCTGCTTCCAAGCTTTGGGCTCTTGTGCAAATTACTTAATCTCTCTATGTGTCGGTATCTTTATCAGTAAAATCAAGAAAATACCTAACAGTTCCTAACTCCTTGGGTGTTGAAATGATTAAATGAGTTAGTTCATTCACACCAGGCCTGACACAGAATCAGCCCTGAAGAAATGTCCGGTAATATAATGTATGTGTTTGTGAATTTCCAACCCTCCACTCTCCTCTATAGCTGTCCTCATTCTTCAGTCAGGGTGAAAGACGTCAACAGAACATACTTGAAAGTTTAGGAAAATTCCACTCTACTTAAAGCACTTTGATGAATGATCATATAATTCCCACTTTCTATTGGACAGAACCGAACTTCAAGCCCTGGACACTCGTTGGAAAAAAAACCCATTCGAGGAGAAAGTAAGGGAAACCACGTGGGGCTTCATCTCACTCTGCCAAAGTCAGAGGGAAATTGCTTTTATTGGCAGTTATGGCTTTGCCACTAGAGAGGAGGAAGAAAACTTATAGAGCCCTTAGCCCAGATCGAGCAAAAACATGAATGGCAAAGGCTGGGAGTGACGTGAAGAAATGTTGAACTTTGGAGATTGGGTAGGAGTTAGGGGGCAGGGAAAGTGGAGGAGACAGGCTTGGACAAGATGTTACAGGTGGAAGGGGAGGAAACAGAGGAGGCTACATAGGTCTTCTCACTAAGGACAGCTCATCCTGTAGTACAGAGCTGTTGTGCAGGCAGGGCCTTGGGGGTCTGCATCCCGGACAGTGGCAAACAGATGGGGTCCGGAGGGCCTGCAGATGACTCCGAGGAAGCTTCAGCTGGTGCCAGATGCAGCTAAGGCCGGTGGCCACCTGTGCTCTGGTGCCCACGCTACCCACCTGGCCCGTCTGCATTTACTCAATCCACCAATTACATCTGCAAAGCCCCTGAGGCTCCAGATCAAGTTCCTAAGGAAGGCTGACATCAGACCCAAGGAAGGAATGCTCTCTTTCCAGTTCACACTCAAAT
Source organism: Mellivora capensis (assembly GCA_004024625.1). Taxonomy (NCBI): domain Eukaryota; kingdom Metazoa; phylum Chordata; class Mammalia; order Carnivora; family Mustelidae; genus Mellivora; species Mellivora capensis. The sequence goes on from PISX010019224.1 coordinate 27,918, forward strand.
CAACAATGCAGCCTGTGGCAGGCTTGGGTTGCAAAAGTTGCAAGGAAAATGAGACTGGGCTGAGTCCACAGTTCCTGCCCAAGTGCTCTCTTATCCATTGGTTCTAAGCCAGATGTGTGAACCCCACCAGAGGGAAGGGGTGCTACCAATTCTCCACCCTGCCGGGAAATAACCTTGTGTTTCCTGGGGGAGTGTCAGTTCCATATAAAAAGTGAGACATGGGAACAGCAGTTAGGGATGAACTAATAGGAAGGGAGATTAGCATTGGATATCTACAACACCTGAGACATCAGATCTTGAAATTTACAAACATTACCTGGTTTTTCTCAGCAATGATGCTTCAAGGTTGGGGTAATCATTTTCACTTGAAACCCAGGCTAACTGATTTCAGTCACCTGCCCAGGGCCATGTAGCTGGATTCAGACGAAGGCTGTCCTACTCCAAAGGAATTCTTTCTCTCACCCAGGTGGCTCCCAGTGCTGTTGTTGGACTGCTGGTAGGGAGCTGCTCAAGGCTACATATGTGTAGACCCACCTGTAGAGACTCTGAATCAGAACTTCTGAGGTGAGGCTGGGGAAATTTGCCTAGCAGGTGTTTCTATAGCCCACTTGCTCATTCTGATGCCCAGCATCAGATTCCTGATGATCAGACAGCCGACCTCTGAAACCCACTGCCTTCCCAGCAGCATCTCTGACTGCTGTTTAAAGCAGCCCTAGTGCTTATAAAGGGCCTTAAAACCTGAGGGAATTCCATCTGCCAAATCTGTCATGGCCCATTATACTTCCCTTTCCCCAGATCCGTGACTTTCCTTAGAAGGACCGTGGAGACACCTAGTCTCCTGCTTCCTACTGGATCCATTTTACAGTCCTCTTAAAGGTGACATCTGAACTTCATAACCTCAGTGAGGGATTTCTTCACTTAACACTTCTATAGCAGTAACTGTGTGCCTGGCAGCAATGTTAAGTGATTTACTCGGTAGGCAGCCAGTCTTCTTTATTTGTGGTAGTTGTGTTCTATAAAGTCAGAGTGAATACTGAATCCGCAAATACTGAATCATTGCTCCTACAGGAGATTCAAGGGGAGGTTCCTGCAAGCCTCCGGTCACAACGTTTGCATCATCCAGTGAGTACATCACTTGCTTTATGTGTGTTTCTGTTTAAAGATGCCTTGTTTAGTAGGTATTGTTGACTCATTAACATTGAACTCAATGGCCAATAGCACTAAAACTCAGGCCTGAAGGAAGCTTATCTAATGCATGTAATTTCTCTGTATGGCCCATCAGAGTCTTCTGCACTTACAAATACTACACAGCACTTTAGGGCCATTTTAAGTAGCAGAATCTCTAACAAAAGACACAAAAATGTAAAAACATGGCACTAAATAGACTTCAAAAGTGATGCTTGCTTACAGTCAGCTGGAACAAGAAGGCAGGGTGTCATTCTTGTTCAGTCAGCTGAGACTATGCACATCACAACACACATTCTTTTTTTTTTTTTTTTAATTTATTTTACAGACAGATCCGAAGTAGGCAGAGAGGCAGGCAGAGAGAGAGGAAGAAGCAGGCTCCCCGCGGAGCAGAGAGCCCCATGCGGGGCTCGATCCCAGGACCCTGGGATCATGACATGAGCCGAAGGCAGAGGCTTTAACCCACTGAGCCACCCAGGTGCCCCCACAACATACATTCTTCAGCACTGTGTGTGTCTGAAACTGACCATGAAAGTACCACAGGTATTGATTTGGGGGTTACAAATAAACTCATGGCCTGTCTTAACTTACTTAATCCTCCTACGGTATGAGCTAGGCACTGTCATTGCCCCTCCCCAATCCTGATAATCTTTAGAAAAATTTAATAGCAGAATTCAAAGATGTCTCTCCCATTTTAAGAGGTGAAAACCCCAGTCACAGAGAGGGCAAGTCACCTAGCTGGTAAGTGGCAAAGTCCAGCTTTAAACCCATTTGACTCGCAACTATGCTGCCAGATTGCAAACTCGCAAGCTTATCTCTGTGGACTTCAGAGCCTGTCCATCAGAAGGATGCTGATAGAATTAAAAAGGGAAAAAATGAATAACTTTGCATGGTTGTAGGCATTACTGGGTATTCATTAGGGCTATTGCCCGGGTCCCCTTAAGTTTGGGTTTCTCAAAGAGTCTTCCAGCTCTCCCAGCCTCAGAGCCATTTTGCATATGCAGATTCTCCGAGATCTAATTTAACTGGAGTGGGGAGGGACTTCATTTTTAGTTAAGTACCTCAGATAAGTCTGATGTTTTAGGATTTTGAAAGTACTCTCTAAAATTCAGTACCGGGGCACCTGGTTGGCTCAGTCAGTTAAGCGTCTGTCTTTGGCTCAGGTCATGATCTCAGGGTCCTGGGATCAAGTCCCGCATTGGGCTCCTGTTCAGTGGGGAGTTTACTTCTCCCTCTCCTGTTCCCCTTGCTTGTGCCCTCTGTGTGTGTGTGTGTGTGTGTCAAATAAATAAATGAAATCTTAAAATAGAATTAAACTAAATTAAGTACCTTCTTGAATAAAAATTGTACATCAAAAATAACATTCATGAAATTTGCAACATTCAGAGTTCCTCAGACCTTTTATCAAAAGGCCACAGTTTTTTTTTCCTTAATAAAATAGTGGAGGCGGGGAGTGAGTCCAGTAAAGATTATTAGAAACTCAACTAGAAATTAGAGTATTTTTTTTAAATCAGTTGCTTTAAGATACCAAAAGTTAAGGTTTAACTTTTGGTATCTTCAAGTCCAGACCTAGCTCAAACTCAAACGCTTTGGGCTGGGAAGCAGGTTCTCATCCCTTCTCTATTTATCAACTTTCCCAAGATCTGATTTGGCCTTTAAGAGAAAAAAAAATATTACAGCTCTACTTAAAAATAATGGAGAGAGTAGAGTAACCTGTTAATGTACTTTTAGAAATCTGAGCATTTAAAAATAGTGACTTACTGAATAATTGTGACACCAATGTGTGTACTTGTCAAAATCTGCTATATTCTTGTGATTTGTATACTATATCGTTAAGAAATTATACTTCAATAAAAATACACCACAAAATTAATGACTGCTTTTGCATCAAATCTCCTTGATTTTTCTCCTTTCTGACTTATCATAGAAGCCAAGATCCGTGTGCGCATCAACTTATTCTCAGATTTTGTTCTCACTTGTTTAGTCCTGTGCAGAAGTCAAAGGAGTATTAGGCTAGAGGAGCTGCAGAAATATTCACCAGCTTAATGTTACCTCTGGGAAGAAGGGATGGGTATGGACTTGCCATGTCTTCTGCTGTGTTCCTCTTAAAAAATGGAATGCACTGTGAATTTTCCAGAGAAACAAGTACCACATCAAAGGACCTAACTGTAAAACCAGCTCCCGTCCAAGGTTCCAGGCATCAAGGTTCCAGGCATCTCAATGGTTGCAGAGCCTTGGCGAAGGGCAGGCTTGCTTCTGTGAGACATTCTTTCTGGGCAGCAATCTGTTAATGTCATCTTTTCCTGTTATATCAACTCTTCTATCATCTCGGAGCTTGGAAGATGAATGGTTGAAGGAATGCAATGGAATCATCAGTGGCCATGAACTGAACCTGAGGGCTTTGAACTGTGGGCCTGGATGGAGCTCTTTTTCAGACACTTGTCTTTTTAGCAAATAGGTTTAGAGATTAGAAAATGGGAGAGGTTGCTTTTCATGTACAAAAGGAAGGCCACTGACCTTGGCTTGCTCATGAGGCAGCAGGATGATTGATGCTGACCTGTCTTTTTCTCCTTGGTCTACTTCCCAGGGGAGAAAGCACACACAGTTGGTCACTGACCAGGGTCCAGAGATAGAACAACACTGTGGGTTTTGTGATGGGGGACCATATTCCCCAAGCAATGACCTGCCCCTGGTTGCAGTGCTTTTCTCCAGCTAAGGGATTTGTTCCCTGGAACTCTTGGCTACGTTGTCTAACAAGGATTGCTGTATGGAAATCATAAGCAAAATTATTATTTCAAATTTGTTACTCCATATTTCTGTCAATTTATGCTCCCAGTTAGAGGGGTTTAAGAGGCTCAGCCCTCTGATAGCCATGGACATGGCCAGTCCTTCAGCATCTAACACTAATTACCTCTGGACAACCTTAAAGTTTCTTATCCTTTCATTTCTGATACCTGGAAAGCAGTACAAGATTTTGCCTCAGGAACTATTCACACGCTCACTTTCATTCAGTTGATGACCTGCTTTTGAACTCATGTGTTCTGCACACCTTTACGATAAGTTTTAGATTCTCAGAGAAGTTGCATGATCTGATAGCTTTGAGGGAACTAAAATGACTCAAATAAAAGTAGATAATTCGCAATTATGCTAGTAGATGTCAAAGTACTGGAAAGATTCTACGTTGGCTTTGGATGCCCAAGTAGAAATCTGACTCAAATTATTAAATCATTTCCTTAGCACATTTGTAAAATGTGGATGTGTGTCTGACTGTATCTTTTCAATTAATTCATTAATTATTTTTGGTTGTTATTAGTAGCCATGCAAGTTGGTTGGGCTCTAAATCAATCTGTTAAGAACAAATAGGCAGCAAGAAGAATGCCTTTCTGCTGCAGTTTGGGGCCACTCCTTGGTTTTCAGGACCATGCCAGAGATATCAAATGGCCCGTGGATTAGCAGCCTTTGAGAAGGCAAAGCTGCAGAGAGCACAGGCCAGGGCTCGTCTGACAAGACTTGGCAGTCCTGACACAGAATTCTCTCCGGGTAACCACTCCCTTCTGAGCAATGCAAATGCCATGCAAGTCCTCAGCCTGAAGAAAAATTAGCAACATTCACTTTAAGAAAGAAGGGACAAATGCTCCAATTAGCCAATTCAAAAATTGAGTGTATTATAAGACTTCACTCAGCACCAAAGCTAAGCTAGGTCATATATACAAATGTATAAAAAGAGCACAATTTTTACCCTTCAGGGACTTAGGATCTGATATTTGTCATATAAGCAAAAGATGAAAATATAGTTCAATCCTTCTTCTCCTGCAATTACATGTCAGTGGGGGAACATGTCAGTGACAGAAACAGAGGTTTGGAATGTGGAAATCTGCATCCTGTCACTGTTATGGTACCAGAGAGCTCTATGTGTCACTGATCTCCCTCCTCACAGAGTGAGGAGGGTCATAACGTGCCCTCTAAATTTCCCTTTCAGCTTCTGGCATTCTGATTCTGTTGCCTCTGATTTCCTCCACTGGCAACAGAATTCAGGAGAAATGTGAACAAAGAACATTCTATGAGATGGTTAAATCATTGCCATCAAAGCCATCCATTGCATCAGAGGAGGATGGCGCCTGGCAGCAGAATCTAACACATTATGTTAGAAAAATATCTGTAAGACTCCAAGGCCTTTAAAAATAAAACCCTGTCATTATACGCCTGGTAGATTTTTTGTGTTTGCACCAATAGGCAAGGGAATACAGGAAGGAGTAGTAAGGTGTCTCTTTATTTGGTACTAAGGAATTTGTCCCTGATATTTGTTTGATAAGTCCTTCTTGTCCTTCATCTCTCCACTTCAGTGATCAGCCGCAAATTTCTGCACTTGAAAAAAAGCAGTAGATGAGCATAGTAGGTAAAGCAAGAAATGTCAGTGCCAAATCAACAAAGATTTATTAAAGATCTACCATGTGTCAGTTCTTGAGCTACAAACTAGAAGGATATATGTCCACATTCCCAAAGACGTAAACTAGGATTCTTTCCAAGGTAAATTTCTCATGAAATATAAGAAGGCTTCATGAAAGAAGGGGCCAGAGCACTTCTTTGTTAAATGCAGCTCAACCTCAGTTCGTACTGAGGTTCCTTCATAGCCACAGAGGATTATTTTAACCCATTCCCTTAGGGACAAGATGTTCTATGATTATATTTTGCAAGTCATTAATAAATTAAGCCTAGACTAAATAGCATCTGAATAAAGTTTCTTTGTATAGGGGCGCCTGGCTGGCTCAGTTGATTAAGCATCTGACTCTTGGTTTCCGCTCAGGTCATGATCTCAGGGTCATGATATCAAACCCTGTGTTGGCGTCTGTTTGAGATTCTCTCTCTCCCTCTCCCCACTCTATCCCAAAAAAGTAAATCTTGTTTTAAAAAAGTTTCTTCATATAATCACATATCCTAACATATTTATAAGTGAAATTATTAATTTAAATCAAAACAATAAAATGAATTTTGTCTGGTATAAGGTATTTTGTATTGGAAGAAAAATCACCAAAGGCCCTTCTAGCCCTCAGGTTCTATACTTCAATCCTGTGTGTTGTTATTTTAAATACATTTATAACCCGTTTTTTAAATTTAACTTGTTATTTTGGGCTAGTTGTAGATTCATGGGAAATTGTAATAAGTAATACAGAGAAATCCCATATATCCTTTACTCAGTTTCCTGCAGTGATAACATCTTGCAAACTGTGGTACAGTGTCACACCCAGATATTGATAGTTTTACAGTCAAGATACAGAACACTTTCATACTTATAAGGCACCCTCGTGGCCATCCCCACTTTCCTCCTACCCATCACCTGTGTGATCCCTGGTACCCACTAATCTGTTTTTCACTTTTATAATGTTACTCCTTCAAGAATTATGTAAGTGGAATCATACAGTAAGTAACCTTTTGGTTACTTTTTACTCAGCATTATTCTCTGAAAATTCACCCAGGTTGTTGTGTGTATCAAGATTTTAATCCTTTTCCATAGAACCAAATTCCATAGTACAGTACAATATGGATGTACCATGGTGTGTTTAGCCAGTCGCCCGTTGAGGGATATTCACCTGTCGAAGAACAGTTTATTATTAACAAAAACATCCATGGGGGGGGGGGCACCTGGGTGGCTCAGTGGGTTAAAGCCTCTGCCTTCTGCTCAGGTCATGGTCTTAGGGTCCTGGGATGGAGCCCCACATCGGGCTCTCTGCTCAGCAGGGGGCCTGCTCCCCCCGCCCCGCCCCCCGCTCTGCCTGCCTCTGCCTGCTTGTGATCTCTGTCTGTCAAATAAATAAATAAAATCTTTTAAAAAAATCCATGGATGGTCCTTTATGTGGACATTAATCTTTATTTCTTTGGGACTGTAATTACTGGGTCATTTATGGTAACTGCACAGTTAACTTTTTAAGAAACTACCAGACTGTTTTCCAGGGTAGCCAGACCATTTTCCACTCCCATCGGCAACATCTGAGTGATCAAGTTTCTTCACTGCCTTGACAGTATTTGATATTGTGGCTATTTTTTTTATCTTAACAATTCTTATAGAGGTGAAGTGATAGCTCATTGTGCTTGTAATTTGCATTTCTCAATTGGCTACTGCTGTTATATATCTTTTCATTTGGTTATTGACTCTCTGTATATTCTCTTCGGTGAAATATCTCTTCATGTCTTCCCCATTTTATAATTGGGGAATTAGATTTGCTGTTGTTTTTATGATGAGTTTTTAGAGTATTTTATACAGTCTAGACACTAGTCCTTTGTCAGATATGTGGCTTGCACATATTTTCTCTCAGGCTGTGGCTTACCTTTACATCAGCTTACCAGGGCCTTTCACAGAACAAAGTTTTTAATTTTGATAAGGTCCAGTTTATCAATTTTTCTTTGTAGGAATTGTGTTTTGGTGTCAAGTCTAAAAACCTCTTACTTAGCCCTAGAAACCAATGATTTTTTTTCCCTAAGAGATTTATGCTTTTATGTCTTAACATGTGAATTCATGATCTGAGTTCATTGAGGCTTATGTTTTGCCTATAGATGTCCAATTGCTTTAGCACTGTGTGAATTGCTTTTGCACCTCTGTACCAAGTATCAGTTGGACTTAATTATGTATGTCTATTTCTGGATTCTCTTTGGTATTCATTTGCTTGGACTGCCATAACAAAGGATCACAGACTTTGAGAGCCCCACAACAGAAATCTATTGTTTCACAGTCCTGGAGGCAAGAAGTCTGAGATCAAGATGTCAGCAGAGTTGGTTTCTTCTGAGGCTTCTCTCCGTGACATGTGTCTTCACATGGTCTTCCCTATGGAAGTGTTTGTGCCCAAATTTCCTTTTCTTATGAGGACACTAGTTATATTGAATTAAGACCCACCCTAATGATCTCATTTTAACTTAATTACCTCTTTAAAGGTCACCAAATACAGTCACATTCTGACTACTGGGATGAGGGTTTCCAGATGGTTAATTTTCTGTGTCAATGTGACCAAGCTACTGGGCCCCGACATCTGGTCAAGCATTACTCTGGATGGTGGGCCTGCAAGGGTTTTTTGGATGAAATTAATTTTGGGATGGGTAGATTAAAGCAGATTGCTCTTCCTCATATGGACAGGTTCCATCCAATCAGTTGAAAGGCTAAATAGAACAAAAAGGCTGACTCTCCTCCTAGGATGGCAACGCTTCCTGCTTGACTGCCTACAACCAGGACATCAGTTCTTTGACTCCTCCTAGTTTTTGGGTCTGCAGGCATTTGGACTAGAAATCCACTGATGGACTTCCTGGTTCTTAGGCCTTAGAACTTAGAATACACCCTCAGCTCTCATGGGCATCCAGGTTGCCAAATGAAGATCTTGAGGCTTCTCAAACTTCATAACCGTGTGAGTCCATTGCTTATAATTTCTCTCTCTCTCTTTCTCTCTGTGTGTGTGTGTGTGTGTGTGTGTGTGTATGTGTGTGTCTATAGAGAGAGAAAATTTGTATTTATATGTGTGTATATATATATACATCTATATAAATTCTATACACTCAGGCCTTTGAACTCACACTGAATTATGCCATTGGCTTTAATTCTCTAGCTTGCAGACAGCAGATTGTGGGATTTCTTAGCTTCTGTAATCATGTGAGCCAATTCCTAAAATAAATATATATATATATATTTGAGCCTCTTGTTTTTCTTTCTTTGAAGAACCCTGACTAATACAGAACTTTAACATGTGAATTTTGGGAAGGATTCAGTTCTGCCCATAACATTTAATCCATTGCTTTGATCTTGTATCTATTTCTCTGTCAGTACCTTATAGGCTTGATCACTATAGCTATATAATAAGTCTTGAAGTGGTGGATTGTTTCTTCCCTCCTTGTTTTTCTTTTTCAAAAGTGTTTTAGCTATTCTGGTTCCTTTGTCTTTTCATATAAATTCTGGAATAATTTTGTTTATATCTACCAAGAAAATCTTGCCAGGATTTTGATCCATTTGAAGCAAATCAATTTGCTGAGACTTCCAATCCATAAATATAGTATATCTCTATATTTATTTATCTTTGATCTCTGTTACCAGTGTGGTGTACTGTTCAGAATACCAGTCTTAAATATGTTTTGTTAGATGTACACTGGCATTTAATTGTTTCTTGGGAGAATACAATGTTATTGTATTTCTAATTTCAGGGTTCATGTATTCATTGCTAGTATATGTAAATACAATTAATTTGTGTATGTTTATTTTGTATCCTGTGTCTTTACTGAACTCATTTATTCTAGGAGATTTTGGAGATTCTTTGGGATTTTCTACAAAGACAATCATGTTATCTACAAAAAAGAATACTTTTATTTCTTCTAGCACTATGTTGAACTAGAGTGGGGAGCAGACATCTTTGCCTTGTTTCTGATCTTAGAAGGAAAACATTCATCTTTCACCATTAAATATGTTAGCTATAGCCTCTTTGTAGATTATCAAGTTGGAAAAGTTCTCTTCTATTGTTATTTTTCTGAGTTTTTAAAATCATAAATGGATATTACGTGAAATGCTTTTTTACATTGATTAATATAATTTTTCTTCTTTAACCTGTTAGTATGGTATATCATATAGATTGATTTTCAAATATTGAACCAGCCTTGCATCCTTGGAATAAATCCCACTTGGTCATAGTGCATATTTCTTCTTATGTGCTGCTGAATTTTATTTCTTGATGTTTGTTTAGTTCTGTATCTTCAATTAAGAGGGATATTGGCCAGGCGCCTGGGTGGCTCAGTTGGTTATGCAACTGCTTTAGGCTCAGGTCATGATCCTGGAGTCCTGGGGTTGAGTCCTGCATTGGGCTCCTTGCTCAGCAGGGAGTTTGCTTGTCCCTCTGACCATCCCTCTTCTCATGCCCTCTCTCTCTCATTCTCTCTCTCTCAAATTTAAAAAAAAATCTTTAAAAAAAAGAGGGATATCAGTCTATAGTTTTTTGTTTTTTTGTTTTTTTTTTGATTGTGCTGTCTTTGATTTTGGTATCAGAGTAATATTAACTTAATACAATGAACTGGGACATATTCATTTCTCATCTCTTTCCAGGAAGAGATTGTAGAATTGATGTTAATTCTTTAAACATTTGAAGTTTTTTCCAAGTAAAGTTTTCAGAGCCTTGAGATACTTTTTTCAGAAGTTTTTTTTAAAATTCTATTTATTAACAGTCAACAAAACCAAAAGACAACTGACAGAATGGGAGAAGATATTTGCAAACGACATATCAGATAAAGGGCTAGTGTCCAAAATCTATAAAGAACTTATCAAACTCAACACCCAAAGAACAAATAATCCAATCAAGAAATGGGCAGAGGACATGAACAGACATTTCTGCTAAGAAGACATCCAGATGGCCAACACACACATGAAAAAGTGCTCCACATCACTCGGCATCAGGGAAATACAAATTAAAACCACAATGAGATATCACCTCACACCAGTCAGAATGGCTAAAATTAACAAGTCAGGAAGTGACAGATGCTGGCGAGGATGTGGAGAAAGGGGAACCCTCCTACACTGTTGGTGGGAATGCAAGCTGGTGCAACCGCTCTGGAAAACA
>PISX010019225.1:0-38665 GCA_004024625.1 Mellivora capensis
GATCCCAGGACGCTGGGATCATGACCTGAGCCAAAGGCAGCTGCTTAACCAACTGAGCCACCCAGGTGTCCCGGTTTTTCTATTTTTAAGTTTTTGAGGAACCTCTGTATTGTTTCCCATAATGGCTGTACCAATTTACATTCCCACCAATGGTGCACAACGGTTCCTTTTCCTTCCCATCCCTGCCGGCACTTGTTATCTTTTGTCTTTTTTATAATACCCATTCTGACGGGTGTGCGGCGGTAATCTCCTTGTGGTTTTGATTTGTATTTCCTTGATGCCAGTGATACAGCATTTTCATGTATCTGTTTGCCATATCTGTATGTCTTTTTCTGGTGTCAGTCTTAGTTTTTTCATTATTTTTCTTTGTCAATGAATTCTGTTTGTTTATTTATTTGTTTATTTTGGCTCTCTTCTTAGTATTCGTGTTCATGGGCTTTAAGTCTGCATTTTATCTCGAATGAGGATTTTCCCTCCTTCTTTCTGCACACTGCTCTCCATCTAGAGGATTTGTGGGTACTTCCTGCACGCTTGCCAGACACCCAGTCCATAACCAGCTCTTACAGCAGTAGCTTGGTGTATCTACCCTGTAGTATAAAATTGGGCATATCTCAGATGAAGCTGAGTTAACAAATGAACTGATTCAAGTCCCATCTTTGGGGCTTTCCTTCTTTTATTTCAATCAGGATCCTGTAGAAACTGTAGCTGCAGGAAACAATTAGTTTTTACCAACCTTCTTACAAGATCGGGGGGCCTTTTCTCCTGACCATATTTTCATGAAGAAAGTTTGCTGCCTTTGTCTTCAAACATTTATAGAAAGATTTTGACACCTAATAAGTATTAGGTATGATAAGTATATAATACTAATAAGTATTAGGTATCAAAATCTTTCTCATTTTTATGTGCCTCTAGGCCCAGAACTCAGTAAACCTAAGACTTCAGTTCCCTCTCCTTTGAGCTCAGGTTCTGGTTCATAGGGTTATTTATCTTGTCTCTATAGTCTGGAGAACCAATCTGTGACAGTTAATGTATCTTTTTCAACTATTACTTAATGGGAAGTTCTTACTTTGAAGTCCATCTATCCATGACTGGGCTACAGAGTAACCATGAATCCTTAAAATCATGCACAAAAATGCCCATATTGTAAATGTTTGTATTTTTCCAGGGTGTTAGGTGATTAACTTCCTCTGATCCTCGAAGTTTTCAAGAGCTACTGCCCTAATGTGACTCATCCTATTTGAATGCATGTTGTATTTGTCAGGAAAAGCCCTCGTAGTCAGAATATATTTTATTCCTCTTACATTCCATATAATTACATTTTATACCTTCAACAACATTAGCATAAATTTTTTTTAATTTTTTTTAAGATTTTATTTATTTATTTGTCAGAGAGAGAGAGAGAAAGAGAGAGAGAGAGAGCACAGGCATACACAGAGAGAGAAGCAGGCTCCCTGCCAAGCAAGGAGCCTGATTCGATCCCAGGACCCTGGGATCATGACCTGAGCCGAAGGCAGCTGCTTAACCAACTGAGCCACCCAGGCGTCCCAACATTAGCATAAATTTAAAAGGCAACATACAGTGGCAGCTTTGGAAAGGTTTGAATAGCAAAATTGAAATTCAGCTTCACAGTAGTTTGTTTTTTTTTTTAATCCTTTTGGCAGTCAACGGAAATGCTTCCTTTAATGGAAAAAATGCAAATATTTAATCAAAACAACAAGCTTGAAATGATGAGGGTATTTATTTATGTTTTGGTCTCTTAACAACTGTTTTTTTGAGGTCATGGGAGTTAAGTGCGGTTTGCTTGTTAGAAGGCAATGAATGCATTTTCAGCAAATACGGGCTACGGAGACTATGTTAGTGTTGTGCATTTAGTAAGTGCTCAATGGGTGCTAGTAAAGGATGATGGAAGTCTATTATAATTTATTCTAAGTGATTTAATTGACTGGGCTCGGTGTCCAGCCTACCTTCAATTCAAACATCCTATATACAGCTTTTATGAGTCTTGTCATGACTTAATAAGAATGAAATTTAAAAATAAAACTGGAAAATAGAAATATATTACTTAGAAGTATAAAAATAAGTACATCATTTAAAGAAAAACACAAAAAAGTTGGAAGGAATGAAAAATGACCTAGCTGTATCTCTCGAAACTTGAAAGAGATACAATGCAATAAACAATCTAAAACTGTAATTAAGAAAACAATCCCACTTATAAGAGCAACCAAAAGAATATAACATCTGGGAATAAATACAGCTAATGAAGTTTAAGAGTTGTATACCAAAAAATTACAATATGTTAAAGAAAATTTAAAAAGATGTAAATAAATAGAAAGACTTCTCACTTTCATGGGTCAGAAGACATAGCATTGTTAGGACGGTGATATTCCCCAAATTGATTTACAGACTCAGTGCATTCCTTACAAAGTCTCAACTGACTTTTTGCAGGAATTTATAAACTGATGCTAACATTCATGTGGAAATACAAGGTATATTCATAAGAAAAACAACGAAAACCACTTTGGAAATGAGGACTGAAATTAGAAGACTCACACTCCCAATTTCAAAGCTTATGACAAAGATTTCAATCCTTTTAAATTATTTTCTAGAACAAAAAATTTTTTAAAAGATTTTATTTATTTATTTGACACAGAGAGAGATCACAAGTAGGCAGAGAGGCAGGCGGGAAGAGAGAGGGAAGCAGGCTCTCCTCTGAGCAGAGAGCCTGATGCAAGGCTTGATCTCAGGACTCTGAGACCAAGACCTGGGCTTAATCCTCTGAGCCACCCAGGTGCCCCTAGAACAAAATATTTTAAGGCCAAAAGGAGCCTTATAGATTACTGAGTTAATTTCCCTTTACATGTGAAAGGAGGAAAATGAAGAATAGAGAAATAATTTGTCTGGAGATACATAGATAGTTATTAACAGAATCAGATATACAAATCTTATATTTGAATTTCTAAAATGTAACAAGACTTGCACAACCCCACAGAAACCATCAACACAGTAAAACAAAAGGTGTAACATAATTCAGGTTATTTGATCGCTGTGACCTATCAAAATATCTGCATATGATCTTAACAACTTTTTTTTTTCCCCCTGGATGGAACAGACATACTAAAACTATCAGGAAGAAAAAACATAAAGAGAACCAAGAAATTACAGAAGTATGTTTTCACATACCTCAGAGAATTTACTAAATTAAGGAAATATATAAAATTGTCTTTGAAGGAAAGGCTTTTTAATCTCTGTGCTGTAATGATGTACATGAGTATCAAAATTATTTAGTAACCCAAGTATTATCTTAATTTTGAAGTAAGGAGAAAAAAACCTTTATGCTTTCCAAACTTATTCTGTAACTTATGATAATTGCTTTCATATTTTGACTTCACATGAAAGGAGTATAAATTATCTTTGAAAAGAAAGTTTGGATTTTCTCCATTGCATAGGCAGGTGATGGAAAATTATATCCACTCCCCACCATGGCTGTTCTTAGTTTTTTGTGTTAATGTTTAAGACTCAGTGTTCTTGGAGTTTTATATTGATTCAAAATTTTAAAAATCATCAAATTTTAGAGGAGATTGGAGGCTTATGAGGACTTGGTAGTGAATGTTTGCAAATTTGTAGTTAATAAGCTGCATACTTCTGAAAGATGAATTTTGGGGGCTTGTGTGATACATTTTTACAATCTGAGAAATCTTTAAAAATTGGGAGATTTTACACAAGTATCTGAATTTCTGGCTTCTCTTAAAAATTGAGAGGCTTGGGGGTGCCTGGGTGGCTCAGTTGGTTAAGCGTCTGACTATTGGTTTCAGCTTAGGTAGTGAGCTCAGAGACTCGATATCAAGCCCCACGTCGGGCTCAGTGCTGAACGCTGAGTCTGCTTCAGATTCTTTCTCTGTCTCCCTGTCTAAATTAAATAATAAAATCTCGAAAAAAAAAAAAAGAGGGGTTGGATAAAATAAACTCTCATTCCTGCACAATAGTTTTGGCACAGTTGAGTGCCAGCTGCCAGTATCAGGCAGAATGTGAGCTTCTAGGCAGACAAAGTTGCCCTGGGGCCAGCTTCCCACATTTGCATCAACTTCTTCACTTACTAGCCCTTTGGGTTTGCATAACTGTCTTTGGGATTGCATCATTTTTTCCTCTCCCCTCCCCATAAGGCACTTCATCGAATGCATGTGTACTTAGTGAAATAATTTCAGAACTCACTGGCACCAGGGCCAGTTTCTATTCATCTCAAGAGTCACAAGAGGGTCAAGTTGAATTTCTCAAAAGAGGAAATTGAGATTCTTTAGATAGAAACATTCTCGACAGAGATGAAAATTCACTTGTGAGATGGGAAGACTTCAAAATCACAATGGTTCGTGGCCCTCTCAAGGGGCCACGATATTAAAATAGATACACAGTATATCTGTGGTATTAAAATTTCATGGGAAGAAGTAATCAAGAAAAAGTTTAAAGGTTGCTGAAGGAAGGATATACAAAATAAAAGAAAAAGGAGAAACAGTGAAATAGAGGGAGAAGTCAGTCCTCAGAAGTTAGGCCAGTGTTTTCTTGTGATCTGTGGCTCCTTCATATGCAAAGGACCTCAAATAAATGAATAAAGAAAATAGTGAATCTGTCAAATTAGAGATGCTGCCTTCAATCCAGCTGCACAGGAGGCCACCCAATCCAACTGCAAATGTTAGCAAGCATTTCTTTTAATCCTCAGCTTTGTTGAGATATAATTGACCTGTAACATTGTGTAAGTGTAAGATGTACAGTGTGATGATTTGTACTTGTACGCATTTACCATAACAGGGTTAGTTGACGCCTTCATCACATCCTACAATTACCATTTTGTGTGTGTGTCTATGGTAAGAACATTTGCTATTCACTCTCTAGCAACTTTCAACTATACGTTATTATTAACTATAATTACCATACTATACGTTAGATCCTCAGAACTTATTGATCTTGTAACTGGAAGTTTGTACCCTTTGATCAACCTCTTCCCATTTCCCCCACCCCCTTGCCCTTGGCAACCACCTTTATACTCTGTGTTTCTAGGAGTTCTTGCCTCCTATTCTCTGTGTTTCTAGGAGTTCAGCTTTTTAGTTCTTGCCTCATTGCTGCAACTAGGAATTCAAGTACGGTGTTGAATAAAAATGATGAGAGTGGACATCCTTTTCTTGTTCCTGATCTTAGAGGAAAAGCTCTCAGTTTTTCACCATTGAGTACAATGCTAGTTATGGGTATTTCATGTATGGCATTTACTATGTTGAAGTGCGTTCCCTCTAAACCCACTTTGTTGAAAGTTTTTATCGCGAATAGATGTTGTATTTTGTCAAAAGCTTTTTTTTTAAACATCTACTGAGATAATCAGATCACAAGTAGTCAGAGAGGCAGGAAGAAAAAGAGGGGGAAGCAGGCTCCCTACTGAGCAGAGAGCCCGATGCGGGGCTCTATCTCAGGACCCTGGGACCATGACCTGAGCAGAAGGCAGAGGCTTTAATCCACTGAGCCACCCAGGCACCCCATACTTTATCTTGTTAATGTGATATATCACACTGATTAATTTTTGAGTATTGAAATACTCCTACATCCCTGGAATAAATCCTAGTTGATTGTGATAAATGATTTTTTGAATGTATTGTTGAATTCCATTTGCTTATATTTTGTTGAGGGCTTTTTCATTTTTGTTCATCAAAGACATTGACTTGTATGTTTGGTTATTTGTAGTATTTTTGGTTTTGATAGCAAGTTAATGATGGCCTCGTGGAATGAATTTGGAAGCTTTCCTTCCTCTTCTATATTTTGGAGTAGTTGAGAAGACTGAGGATTAGGTCTTCTTTAAGTGTTTGTGGTGCAATTTACTGATGAAGTCATGCAGTACTGGACTTTCGTTTATTGGAAGGGTTTTTTGTTGTTGTTGTTTTGTCTTAATTACTGATTAAATTTTATTACTACTAATTGGCCTATTCAGGTTTCCTTCCAGATTCTGTTTTGGAAGATTGTATGTTTCTAGGAACTTATCCATTTCTTCTAGGGTGTTCAATTTGTTGGTGTATAATTTTCCATAATATTCTCTTATAATCCTTTGTATTTCCCTGACATCTGGTTATTGTTTCTTTGTTTTTAGTTTTTTGTTTTATTTATTTGAGTCTTCTATTTTTTCTTGATGACTCTGGCTAAGATTTTATCATTTATTTTTATCTTGAACCAGATCTTGGTTTCACTGATCTTTTCTCTTCCTCCTTCTCCCCTTCCTCTTCCTTCTCTTTTTTCTTTGTTTCATTTCTTTATGCTCTAATCTTTATTATTTCATTCCTTCTACTACTTTTGGGTTTTATTTATTCTTTTTTTTTCCTAGCTCCTTTACATATAAAGTCATGTTGTTTATTTGAAGTGTTTATTGCTTCTTGATATAGGCCTGTATTGCTATATACTTTCCTCCTGGGACCGCTTTTGCTGCATCCCAAAGGTCTTGGACCTTGTGTTTTCATTTTCATTCATCTCCATATTTTGTTTCCTTTTTGATTTCTTGGTTGACCCACTCATTGCTTAGTAGCATATTGTTCACCCACCATGTATTTGTGTCCTTTCTAGATTTTTTCTTGTAATTGATTTCTACTTTCAAACCACTGTGGTTGGAAAAAACTTGATATGATTTTAATCTTTCTTAAATTTGTTGAGACTTGTTTTGTGGCCTAAACATGCGGTCTTTCCTGGAGAATGTTGCAAATGCATTTGCAAAGAATGTGTATTCTGCTGTTTTAGGATGGAATGTCATATATGTATCTGTTAGGTCCATCTGGTCTAAGGTGTCATTCAAAGCCACTATTTCCTTGCATTCAGCTTTGTGTTTCTGAGTTCAGCTTTTTTAGAATCCATGTATAAGTAGGCTCATGCAATATTTATCTTTCTCTGTTTGACCTATTTTACTTAGCATAATGCCATCAAGGTCTCTCTGTGTCATAAATGACAGAATTTCCTTCTTTTTATGGTTTAATAATATTCCATTGTGTGTGTGTGTGTTTATTTTCTTTATCTACTCATTTGTCAATAGACATTTCAGTTGTTTCTGTGTCTTGGCTATTGTGAATAATGCTGCAAAGAAAACAGAGAGTGTAGGTATCCCTTTGAGATACTGATTTCATTTCATTCACATATATACTTAGAAGTGTGATTGCTGCATTTTATGGTAGAAAATCCAAGGAAAAACAGATTTTATCATTGCTGACCTGAATATAAACTACTATAGTGTAACCATTTTTGGAGAGTGTTTTGATACTGCCTGGTAAATTGAACATGTTGCATAAGCTCTGACCCAATGAGTTCTCTGTATAAAAGAAAAATTTTCCTGCTTTTGTTCAGAAAAATGTATGAGCAAGGATGTTCATAGCAGTATAATTTGTAATGTGGATGGCAAAATGCTGAAAACAGCCTAAATGCCTATTTTTGGGGAATTGGGTAACTGTTGTAAATCAATTTAATGGGATTATTAAAATGTTTAAAATGAATGAGAACTTTTTTTATATTCATAGATAAATCTTGATGCCATAATATTAAGTGACAAAAAAGTAGTGATTAAGTAGAGAAAACAGGATACCATATGTGTAACATTAAAAAGGCAGATTAGGGGTGCCTGGGTGGCTCAGTGGGTTAAAGCCTCTGCCTTCAGCTCAGATCATGATCTCAGGGTCCTGGGATGGAGCCCCACATCGGGCTCTCTGCTCAGCGGGGAGCCTGCTTCCTCCTCTCTCTCTCTGCCTGCCTCTCTGCCTGCTTGTGATCTCTGTCAAATAAATAAAATCTTAAAAAATAAATAAAAAGGCACATTAAATGACACTGTTTATCATTCTTAGTACATATATAGTAAAAGTGTAATTCATTTACAGCAGGGATATTTTCTCACTGCAAAGTAGTGGCTAATGGAGCTATAATTGTATAGGTAAAGCTTTGTTTCTTAAGAAAAGAAAAGATTAAGCCAATATGGAAAAAGGTTAACTCTGTTAAATATGGGTATTAGGTACATGAATGTTTTTGTTACTTTATGGACTTTTGGCATGTTTACAAATTTAAATTAAAAATAAAACATTTCAAAACATTATAGGGATCTAAGACTATATAGACATTTCCTCAGCCTGGTAGTTCTTAGTTACAAAGAAACCAGACAGTCTCATAATCACTGGAGAAAAAATTATAACTAATTCTGCTGAAGTAAGGAATGAAGAGTTCCTGCTATCAACTTGCTATCTTAGCCAATGCAATATGACCAGAGAAAGAGATAAGAATAATAAATATTGGAAACAAAGATCCAACTATGTTGCTATTTTCTACCTAGAAAAATCCAACAAACTAAAATAAGCACATTTAGAACTAGCAAAACTGTTCAGGATAATACCTAAACAGTTGAAACAGTGTCAAATTTTGTTAACCAGTAGTTTTTTTCCTATGGTTCCTATATCCAATTAGAAAATATAATCAGAAAAAAAAAGTATTTAGCTTCAAGAGCAACAAAAATAAATATCTTAGATTTGAAGGAGGTATGTGTAAGGACTATTTAAAGAAATTTATAACACTTTACCAAAGGATATGAACAATGACCCAAATCAATGGAGAGATATTGCTTAAATTGTCTTTTGCTACATAACAAACTACTCCAATATTTGGTTACTTAACACAAAAATGACTTATTTTTTTTCTAATGATTTCACAAGTTGGCAATCCCTGTGTTTTTTCTGTTGTTCTCACCTGAGATAAGTCATGTGGCTGGGGTCATCTGAAAACTTGACTAGAGCTGGAAGGTCCAAGGTGGGTCCAAGGTGGCCTCACCCAGATTATCTTGTAGTTGATGGGCTAGGCACCTCAGTTGTCCTTCTATAGTGGGCTAGCTGGCCTTCTTCATAGCACAGTAGTTTCAGGGTTCTAAGACAGAAGGTGGAAGCTTCAAATTCTCTTAGGGTTTTGTGTGAGAATTCATTATCCATTTTGCTTTTGTATTGGTCAAAACAGTCATAAACCCTTTCATATTCAAGAATTGGAATGGACACCCCTCTAGACTGGAAGAACACCAAAGACACATTTCAAAGGGAGAAAGGACTTTCTGGGATAGAAGAAACTTTTGGCCATTAAGCAATCTACCACACATTTGCATCACTGAATAGTAAGATTCATAAATATAATAATCTAAATTCTTTCTTTAATAATATATTCAGTTAAATACAATCCAATAAAAATCTGTGCATTAATTTTTGTAGAAAATGATGAGATAATCCTTTTTCCAAACAGAACAACAAGGGAAACTTGACCAATAAGTTTGGTGCAAAGATTAGGCAAATAGATTAGTTTTGTTTTGTTTTGTTTTAACAGAGAGTCAAGAAAAACAATCGTGTATATTGAACTTTATTATTATGAAGGAGCATTCAAATCAGTGTGGTAAACTTAAACACAGAATTAATGAATATACTTTTTTAAAAAGATTTATTTATGTATTTGAGAGAGAGCATGAACAGCGGGAGGCGGAGAGGGAAAGAAACTCTCCAGCTGACCACCCTCTGTGCATGAGGCCTGATGTGGGGCTCCATCTTAAGGTCCTGAGATCATGACCTGAGCCAAAATCAAGAGTTGGATGTCTGACCAACTGAGCCACCCAGGCATCACTGAGTATCTTTTTCAAAGACCAAGTTAAATCTATGCTCTATATCATGGACAAAAGTATATTCAGATAGAACCATAAAAATATTAAGGGAGCATAATGGATTCTTTTTTTTTTTTAGTTTAGAAGGTATAAAGGAAAAGGTTGATGCAACTGAACACAAATAAGTTATAACATTCTATACAATGATGAACAAAGTGAAGAACCAAGAGGTAGACTGGGAGAACATATTTACAAGCTTGTTCATAAAGAATTAGCATTCAAAATGAATTACTAGTTCCTATCAGGCAATAAAAAAGCAATAGGAGGGGCGAGTGGGCAGAGAACTTAAGCAAGCTATACAGAGGAGAATAATTCAATTGACCAACAAACATAAAGATTCCCAACTTCACTAATAATCACACAATGTAAATTTAAAAAATGAGATCAAAAGGTTTAAGATTAATTCTATTCAGGAGTGACAGCTCTGTGGAAAATAGGTAGTCTCATCACTGCTAGTGATGGCATGCATTCTTAAAATATTGTCAAAGGTTATTAGGCAATTTCTATCAAAATTAAACAATTTTTACACTGTAGTTCTACCTTTAGAAATCTGTACCTTATAGAGAAACTCAGGCACAAACATCAAGTACTAATGGAAGTACTATCTAGAATCAGAAAACAACAGTGCCTGTCTAAATTTCTGCTCATAAAGTTAATAAACAATTTATTGTTCATTCATTCTACAGAACAACATAAAACTGCAAAAAATGAATTAGGCCCTTCTGTATTGAATATATTAGATGGAAAGTCACAGAGAGATAGATGCTGATCCCATATATGTAGAAAGAAAAAAAATCACTATTTGTATATTTCTGCAGATAAACAAGTGGAAAAACTTTTTTTTACAATTACAAATCATTATCTCTGGGGAGAGGAGTGAAAGGCTACAGTTTTCACATTACAGTGTATGTGCATTTTTTTTTTACTGCTTGTATCTCTTACAAAGAGGGTTAACATATATTATGATATAATTTTTTTAAAGGAATCTGAGTGAAAGATATTATGAACTTATAGATTTCATCAAGTTCTAGGATATTCCAGAGACAGTGACAAAGAAGCCAAGGGCTGTGCGGAAAGTTTCTCACAGGAGAAAGTGTTGAAGAAACTGGGAATATTGTGTTTGAATAAGAGAAAACTTATATTTCCTCCAGGGATCAGAACTATGGCCAAGCGGATGAAAATTCAGGAAGCAGAGTAAAACTTTCTAACTCTTCACGATCCCCAAATGTGAGATGGGTTTCTAAAAAAGACAGTAGAATCTTCTGTCAGTGGAAGAGGGAAGCAGAGATGGGGCTACAATGTGTTAGGATTATTTTAGAGGTAATGACTGTGTTGGTGGGGGTTGAAGAGGGGTCTGGCAGAAACCCTTTAAACCTTGGGTTCTGGGACTCCAAATGTCCTGAATAGAGGTTACCATAAAAATTATCATGCATGACTTAAGCTATGTGGCTGATGTGGTCCATGAAGTATCTTAGATTATGTCCAGAACAGAGCCATGGCTTCTAGCTAGATCATAATTTTCTGAGAAAATTCATAGAATTTCACTATTAAGTGGATGCAGATAAGTTCTCCCTTTTACATTTCAGATCCTTTAGTATCAAAGTGGGATTCACAGACCAGAAGCATCGGCTTATTAGACATGCAGCATCTCAGACTTTACTGTAGACCTACTTAATCAGAATCTGCATTTTAATGACTCCACCAGATATTCCTGTTCTTGAATCTGAGAAGCACTGATTTATCCAGCTATCTATAGAACTTCTCTTGTTCCTGAGCCTTCAAAGCCCAAATAAAAAGAAACAATTCATTCCAAGAAAAGAAAAATCCTCAATAATTAGAAGTTTTGTTTATCACTGCTCATAATCTGGGAGACAAGAGGGGACAAGAAGGGGGAAGGACAAGAAGGGAAGTATGGTCATATACGCATACATAGGCATATGTGCATGGGTGTATGTGTCATACATACACATCATGTATGTGCGCGCACATGCACACACACACCCCCTTAACCTCGCTGTCTCTAGCCATCAGTGTAAGTGAGTGCTCAACTGTTTTACTTCTGCAGGACATTTCAGCTCACTTCCCCACAAGTGACCAGCACTCTCAATTCAACTAAACACTGAACAGAAACAAGATAACCATCTTTGAGACTTTTTCTTACATTTCATCTTGACAGCTATTATTACTTAGGACACCTTTAATGTCATAATCTACATTTTATGGTTTATTATGAATTCTTTCCATTGGTTTTAGCATATGAATAGTTATTTCAATCTTGATTTACTAGGCTTTGAGCATTTTTTTTTCCCTTGCATCAGGATTGTTTGGGACATAAGGGTTGTGGAAGGAGATTACCATAAAAGAAGAGAAAAAAACCCTTAAAGAGTAAAAAGCTTCCAGGTATCTGGAAATATTCTAATTACCATGTAAAGTCTTAGCAAAAACGTATGGTCATCTGACTTTTTTTTTTTTTTTTTTTTTTTACTATATCCATTTCCTGGATTGTTTTGGCTTTTCAGTTGTGTACTAAAGCATTTAATGGAAAATAATGAATTCAGCAATGTAGGGGGACATCACAATTAAACCTTGTGCTGGATCATTTCAAAACATTGTTTTTCATAAACAGTTTCCTTAACAAGTCATGTTGCTTTCAGTGGGCTTTGCAGAGTTTAGAGTACATTCTGCCCAACTGGCCCCAGATGGAAAATGTGCTCTTGAAATTGGATGGTTTTTTAAGTGTAGCTCTCCACAGCCTTCTCAAAGGGGGAAAAAAAAAAAAAAAGCTTGAACAGAATTCACTTAGTAGCATGGTCTATAATTCCCCCAGCATCCCACGTATTTGGATGTTTTTGCTTCTGGCTGTGGAATTTTTCTAATTTAATTAACTCATTAGTGTTAGCAGATGACACAGTGTGAAAATTCTTTTCCCTAGTCACTTATCTAAATATTCTTCCAGTCCTCTGGGGTTATGTGCACACTTTATTTATTTTTAAAAGTTATTTATTTATCTGTTTCATTTTTATACTGAGTTTCCCCTTAGGAGTTCATTCATGGGCAACATACGGGCATTTCATGTAATGAAATAGAAATGTTTCTTAATGCGATAAATGGAGAGGAGGTTGAGGAGGGAACTAAACAGGGGGGACAGCTTTACTAAGAAGAACTGGGAGGAAAGGAACAGATGGTTGGAGAAGAGCAGCCAGAGCTGAAATGCTTATCCTGGTCCAAAGCCCTGCCATTCTGTCTCTTAGCTTTTGGTTGATACACTGTAAAAAATGTAGCAATAGTTTCTGTCTGGAAATCAGCTGGAAATACTTGAATGGCAAAGAAGGCAAGTTTTTCAGAAATTATTCCTGCCAGAAGTGAGTCTTCTTTGTGCCAGAAATATTCATTCATTCACATTTTTTACCCTTTTACCATATAAATCTTCCATCCCTCCTTAAAAGTTGAGGATATATGCTTTACATCCTTCTTCTTCTTCTCTCTCTCAGGGCTGAACATGAGGTCTGGGAACAAAATAGATATTGGATAAATATTACTGAATTCTGAATGAAAACGAATCTATTGAGTTATAACTAACAGTTGTTGAGTATCTACTCAGTATTTTATTTTTTATTATTTTATTTTTTAAAGATTTTATTTAATTATTTGAGAGAGAGAGAGAGAGATAGCATGAATAGGGAAGAGAGGAAGAAACAGGCTCCCTGTGAGGACCCCCATACAGGGCACGATCCCAGGACCCTGAGATCATGACCTGAGCTGAAAGCAGAAGCTTAACTGACTGAGCCACCCAGGTGCCCCTCTACTCAGTATTTAAAATGAGCATCTTAAACCTCAGAGCCATTCCCTTAATGTGATTGCTGCTCTTGGTATTTTAATTTTATCCATGGGAAAACTGAGACCAAGCGACGTTACACAAATTGCTCAAGTTCACAAACATCGCTTATGGCTCCAGAAATTTTCAGTTGAAGAACTTGAACTCAGGACTATCTAGGATGCTGCTACCCAGAAGGATGTGGACATGGCATAGTCAGGGTGAATGGAACCTCCAGCCACCATGATGGAGCTTCTTTGTGTCCCAGCTGGGAGAGAATCATCCCCTGAGTTTCTGTAGCAAATACATAGTTTCAGGTAATAGAAGGGGGTTGACACTGAATTGTATATTTTGAAAGGCTGAACTTTATGGTATGTGAGTTATCTCTCAAAAAAATATTTAAAGAGGAAGGGTTGGACATGGATTAAATTTTGGCTGCTTTCGAGGTCTGAAGAGCTTACCCTGCCCTCTGCTCCTGTTGGAGTTTGCTGAGCTTCATGCTGAACGACAGCGAAGGTTCCCAGACTCTGCCTGCCCTAGAGTCTCCTCGTTCCTGTGCTGGTGGCAGCCATTTATGTCAAGAGACCCCGAGGCAGTAATTCCTAGGGTTCCTTTCTGGCATTTCAACTCTCAGCTCTACATTACTGACTAACTTATAGGCTGAGAAGTTTAGTAAACATGAGCTCATGAAATCATCTTTAAAACCAATTTTCATCATCATGCAAGATTTTCCTCCCCTTCAAAGTAAAAAGCGGCTGTTACACCCTGCAGAGAGTGTTTCCAGCTACTAATTTATCTGGCAAGGATGGGCCGCATTTGGGAAATCTGTTCGCATGCAATCTTTTAAATCAGTTTCAGGGTGCTGTTAGGGCTTAAATAGACATTTTGTTTTTGTAAGTCTCATTGTTTGGTATTTTTTTTTATTCTCCTGTCCAAGGTGGTGAGAGTGGTTTTCTGTTGAGAGTGTGTGTGCACACACATGAGTGCTCACATACACGTTCATACACACTCACACATGTGTGAAACCCACACACACTTATATACACATGTGAGAACTTCATGAATAGATGTATCGATAGCAGAAAACTATTGAGCCAGCAACTCTTCTAAAAAGAAGCTGCTGTGTGTATGTATTTAAAGTATAAGAAAAGCCAACATCTTTCCTTTTTGTGGACTTTAATACATCTGGATGAAAAGACTTCAGTACAAACCTGACAGGAGTTTCAAACATTCTATTTGGTAGCGATAAGCAAATCTTAAGAGATTCACAGTTTCCCCCCCCCCACCCCCCCGCCCTGCTCTTTGCATGTAGAAATGAGAGCAAGATACTCTTCGAGAACTTTGGGGAGAAGAACAGGAGTGGGTCTCAGAACATTTTTCCACTTTTCCAGATTTTCTTCCACTCTTGTCCTTGGTGGGGGAGGTTCTCTCCCTCATTCTCTGAATGAGTTTCTACAATTCTGTTTGTGCATTAATTTGGAATCTAGATATGTTGTGTCTCTTCGGTCAACATTAGTTTTTGCACGAAGCAAAAGGCCAGTTTAAGCAGGATGATTAGTGAGCTGGACAGAACGAGCATACAGAGGGAGATGCTGATCCAAATTGTTTGTATCTGATATTCTTTGAGGTTAGCATTCTCAGATTAGTTGCAGTGCTTAAAGAAAGACAATTATGTCTGTCAGCCCCTGCGTGTCCCTCGGCCCTTGAGGAAGGGAAAGAGACCAAGAAAGGGGACATATCGTCATCCTTTCAAACTGGTGCCTCATGTTGGAGCCTTTCGGGGAGCTTAAAATGATGATGACTGCATCTACCCAAGACGTCCTGATTGATTTGAGCTCCATGACTCCCCAGGGACTCCAGTGGATGGCAAAGTTTGAGAACCACTGCTTCAACCAGGGGTTACTGACCCAGGCTGCTATCGCCCTGCTCTGGTGCCCGGGGGCCCTGTCCCTAGAGATTCCAGGGTTCTGGGAGGGCCTGTGGGCATTGGTCTGTTTTACAAGGTCTCCAGGTGATTCTAAGGACAACCAGGGTGGAGACCTATGAACTACCTTGTCGGGGACAAGAGCCTTGCTGCCCTCCTCTTTTGTCTTTGGCACATTCAATTTTGAAATCATTTTTTGTAGGATTTATACCACGTAGGATGCTAGGTACTGCGAGGGATGGTGTCGATGAGTCTGACCCAATTTCTGTTCTCTGGTTGTGTTTGAGGCTGCAAACAATCCTAGTTTGCATAGCTCGTTGCTTCACAAAGCTGACTAAAAAAATATATTGACTCATGCATTGTCTCATTGCAACCTCACAGGAGCCTGGTGAACAGATTGGCAAATGTAAACTCACAGAAGTTAGGGAACGTCCTCAAGTTTACATGGCAAAGAGGGCTGAGAGCTCAATCTTCTAATGCCTTTGGTTCTACCTTTTTTCTTCATTTCTTCAGGCACTACCATTAACATTTCAGAGCAGAGGTGGGGAGTGGGGGAATCAGAGATGCAGGAATTGCTGTGGAGAGAAGTTTGCAGGATATGTGTGAGTGTATGTGAGAGTGAGTAAGTGTGTCTGCATGTGTGTGACTACATGCTTGTGAGGAAATATGCCTTTGAGGTTTATTTAATGGTGTTGTTTGGGTATAGCCCCTTGAAAATTATGCAGTCTGTTAATAAAGTCTGGCAGGAAAAAGAAATCACTGATGTCTTTAGGAATATTAAAGGGTCTGCTTAGCCTTGAAAGGCCGTTACTTTCTGTGAGGAAAATTAAAGAGAGTTTATGAAGGCCAATGCAGATCCTACAGATACCAAGAAATGGTATTTTCATCAGTTAGAGAGAGATGTACATGAGAGGAGAGGGGAGACGGGGTATCAAGGTCCATCAGTCAAAAAAAGATGCTTAATATCCTGTCTTCCTTCAACTCTTTGACCGTCTTCCTCCCCTTGCAAGAGTGGGAGAGGCTTCCTACCCATCACGTGGAGGCAGACGTGTGTTCTTTATGACATAGAGTTGTTAGAAGCCATAGAGAAGGCATGAACAGGACTCAATTATGGTCCTTTGTAAGTTCAGGCATGTCCTAAGCGCAATTTTTAAGTTGGTAATAGTTTTAAAATCAAGATAAGATGTTTTCTTTGAGGCTTGAGTATGTCTGTGTGTTTGACTAATAAAGTAATTTCAGGTTTATAAATGTGTAGAGAAGTTCTTTGCTTTAGCCATGTTATATTGCCACCTGGCTTTTTATGCGCGGCTGTAAACATACATGTATTCATTTATTCACGTGAACAACAAGTGCTCATTGAGTGTCTGCCCTGTTGCTATACATCAGGCATTACACTACCTAGGAGAACTCAAGATATTGTCGCTGTTCTCCGGGAACTTCATGCCTGGTAGGATTTCTAACTCAACGCTGTTGCTCAGAAGGCTCACAAAAATGCGACCAGGAGTTGCCCGAGGAAGGATGGCAGCCTGTCCAGGGATATCTCTATGGGGTGTGAATCTATTATTGTCAAGCCTGGGAAAGAGAAACCACTCTAGATATTTCAAGCTGAGAGAGAATTAATGCAAGGAATTTTTTAATGAAACTGTTGGAAAAGCAGGAGGAGCAAAAGGCTCGAGTGGGTGGTACTCAAAGTCTTAGAAGCTGCTACTGCCTGTTTTTATACTGTGCTTGTTGGAGGAATCACAGAAGTTACTAGATCATAGACCTGCTGCTGATGCTGCTTCTCTGCAGCTAGAAGAAGGGCTTTTCCCTTCCTGTTGCCTTCTCATCTCTCACTGCCTCCTATTGGCAGAACCCGAGTTGGCCAACTGACTAAGAAATCTTGATAATGTTTGCACATCTAGACCTGCAATAAAGAGAAGAGTATAATAAGGGAAGGCAGGGATGGGTGGGAGGTAGTGACGGCATGAAATCCAACAGTGAATTAACCAGCAGAGAGAGATAGGGTCTGGAAGTAGCCATTGACATCTAGAGTTTTCTCTCAGGTTTTAGACCCAGAAACTTATAGTTAGTTAGAAAACTTATTCGTTAAACTTATTATTAGTACCTGGAGCGGTGATCAGACTTTGAATTCTGACTGAAATTAATTCATATGGATGGAAATGTATCCCCTGAAAATTCGTGTTGGGAGTCCTAGCCCCAAAAGGACTATATTTGGAGTTAGGGCCTTTTAGGTGGAGGTGATTATGGTTAAATCAAGCCTTAAGAGTGGGGGCCTCATTCAATAGGATCGATGCCCGTATAAGAAAAAGAAAAGAAAAGAGGCTCCAAAAGTATGTGTGCAAAGGAAAAGGTCATGTGAGGACACAGAAGGTGGCCAAATGCAAGCTAAGGAGAGACGTCTCACCAGAAACCAACACTGCCACCACCTTGATCTTGAATTTCCAGTTTCCAGAACTGTGAGAAAAATCCTTGTCTATTGTTGAAGCCACCGAGTCTGTGATATTCTGTTATGGCAGCACAAGCTGAGTAATATACTAAGCAAATACATAAATGATAAATGTAAAGAGTCAGATGCTGAATTGCAAATTTGTACTAAAAAATACAGCTTTCTAAAAGATTGCCTCCTTATATTTGCTGGTCAATATATTCTTCCTCTATAAGTAAAATGACTTGGGAATCAAATAAAATTGGAAGATTGATTTATGGCAGTAGTCTCTAATCAGGGGCTTTTGTTGGATGATACAAATGGCCAGTGAAATACCAAAGTGTCTGGGATCTGGCATGTTCATGTCCCCTCTAGACTTGCAGTCCTTTCTGGGTATGTGTAAATGTGGGCACTCTCTTCACTTGACAATGCTGGAAGTGGAACCTGTCAGCCTTCCTGACTTTTCCTTTGTGGACTCCTCCCCTTTTCATATCAACACATCCTGGTTGCCATTTTGTTTCTTGCGTGGTCTTGTGTGGTCTTGCATTGATCCTTTTGGATATTTTTACTTTGATTTTACTTTTGATCCTTTACATGATTGCTTTATGGTATAATTCATGAATTTTCCAGTTCTTGGGATGGGGTAGTACATGCACTTAGGGTGGTAACTGGCCAAGACACATGGCTACAGCTGTGCTATTTGTTGCCATTGACCATGTCCTTCTGAGTGGCCAATCCCTGTGTCTTATCAGTTGCTGATGTTTTGAAGGTCAATCTCTGCCTATATAAATGGCACTATAAAGTATGAAAAGACTGGATTAAACCATTCAGTCAGCCTTCCACATAGCAAACTAGGCTGTTTGAGAACTTTTGAAAAGATCCCTGTTTCCCCGAATGATAGTCTCATCGACCTATTATGGAGCATAAAGTAGCATTACTAGCATTGCTTATGAAAGAGTTTAATCATACTTACCAGGAAGGATGATCAATATATCTGATATTTAAAGCTTACCTACTATGTGCCAGGTAGTGGGAAAGTTCTTTAAGTGGATCATCTCAGGGACGCCTGGGTGGCTCAGTTGTTTAAGCCACTGCCTTTGGCTCAGGTCATGATCCCAGAGTCTGGGATTGAGTCCTGCATCGGGCTCCTTGCCCGGCAGGGAGCCTGCTTCTCTTGCTGCCTCTGCCTGCCTCTCTGCCTGCTTGTGTGTACTCTCTTTCTCTCTGGCAAATAAATAAAATCTTAAAAAAAAATGGATCATCTCATTAATCATCACAACAACCCCACTATGAAGCAGAACCCATTATTAATGCCATTTTGTAGATGAATTGTTTAATGTTTTCAGCTAGTAAAGAGTAACCAAACCTTAAGATTGTGTTATGCTCAGAACAAACAAGTTACCTTGTCCTACAAGACACTTGTGTGATGTAATTGCTGCTTATGGCTTAGAACTTTTCTCACACATTGTCTTCCCAGCTTCTTTGTTCCTAAAAAACTGGTTTCCTATTCTGGGAGGGTGCACAAGCCTCTTTCTGGCTTTTTCCCAGCAGAAAGACTGGTCCCTCTATCTGGAATGCTTTTTACCCGTATTTTTATATGACTGGTTTCTATTTTTACCATTCTGTCTAAAGGGTTCTCCCTTTCTACATGCTTGACACTCCTTAATACCACCTCCCGAAGATTATTTCCTTCATAAGCAGATACCTCTCATGGTTTGGAATGTTTATTTGCTTAGTTATTTCCTACATCTTCCGTGAAGTTCCATGAAGACAGGAACCTAGGCTCCCTTATACACGGCTATGTTACTAACACTAAGTACTGGGTCCTTCATATATTAGGTACTTAATAAATACGTGCTACATGCCAAAGGATCATCTATTGAGATCTGTCAAATGCCAGGGATCTTTGGGGTATGACTTAGGAAGACGAGGAATATATTAACAAGAAAAGACAATGAGAAAATGAGTTAAGGGGGTATGTTTTTGACAGAGGGAGAAATCTCAGAGCCTGAGTAGTCCCTCTAGCTGGAGCCATCATTACGGAGAAATATTCTGAGCTACAAGTGAGGGCACACAGTATGCACACAATGCGTGTATCTCCTACTGAGATGAGGCGGGAGCAGCAAAGTGGATGGGAACAGCTGAAAATAGGAAAGACAATCCCTTAAAACAAATTTCACGGGACTAATAGTTTGGCTGATACTAATAGCATGCAACTAGCTTTGTTCTGGAAAATGCTGCCAAGAGTTTGTTTTTAACTACTAGGCAGCACCGACCAGCAAATAGGAACTTCCTATATTTAAGCTGTGCTAGGTGATGATGGTGGTTAATAATTAAGTCCCTAACGACTCCCATGAAACATGGGAGAGAAAGAAGACTTTGGCCAGTGGTGTGACCAGGAACCTCCCGTGAAGGAGGTGGGACCTGCACCAGGCCCTGGATAAGAGAGAATTAGACCTGATGGAGATGAGGGGTGTGATCCAAGCGTGGTCTCAGGAACATGCCTCGCATATTCAGGGACTGGAAAAGGCTACTTGGCAGGAAATAGACATTGAACATAATGTTGAGAAATTTGGTTTTATATCCTGAATTCAGGATGGACTCCCAGGAGATTCTGAGTGGATGAGTAATGAATTGAAATTGGTGTTCCTAAAAGTGAGAAGTGGCAGATGGAGGAGAGAGCCTAGGGCTGGGAAGGGAGTTCATCGGTTTCCTACCACCGACCATCATTTGGGCCTGTCTGGGGCATCACTGTCCCCGCCCTCCTCCTGGTAGGGGGAACAAGGAGCAGGAGGCCATATGCTGGGGGCCGTGAGGTCAGATTCTGCTATATCTTCATTAGATTTGGAGCTATTGAGGAGGCTGTGGATAATATTTCTTTTCAATTTTATCAAAAGCTGATTGGTAGAGTGTGTTATTAAGTTCAACTTTACTTTGATAGCAGGACAATGGCAATGTGTTTTGTGTGGATTATGAGCCACTTCTATACCTCCAGGTACCTCCTGAATCATCAAAGATGTATTTTTAGATTAGATTAGGTTAACTTAGTATTTAAGGTTGACTGGTTTTTAATGTAATCTGTGCATAATTATAACTGACATGTAAGTGGTAGTTTATTGCCTTTAAATCATTGTACATCTACGTGTTTTTTGCAGGTTAGAAAGGTGAGTCTCAGAGAAGCTGAATGACTTGTCCAAGGTTATTTGGAGAATGAGTGGGAAAGTATGGACTAAAACCTGTTTCTTTTACTTCAGGCCATTTATATCGTCATGAAGACTAGAAGCTAGTGCTTGACACACACAATATATTCCTACCAACCAAGACACTTAGTTATTCTAGAGCTAACCACAGCAGTGGAGTACAGGGATTAACTATATCTGATCTGATAAAACGCCAGGGGTGTTCAAATACTCATTGATGAGGACATGGCCTCACCCATTTGTGGAATCCACCTGTCCTAGAGGGAATGTATCTTATAACGTCCCCCACATCTGTTTAACTTACATATTTCCCAATGAAATATTGGCAGTGATGTTCAGGTTTCTGTTTCTTCTCCTCACACCTTGGGCTTAACCACTCTTGGTTATGGAGCCGGTTTTGTCAGTTTGAGCTCATGGAATTTGCAGACAGCATCTATGTGCACAGGAACAGAATGACTCTGGCTGAGAGAGGGAGGACGAGTGTGGAGCAAGTGTGGCATGAAACAGACTGTTTGCTTTTTTCCACAGTCTGCTGATTCAACCTGCAAACCCATTCCCCAACTCCATTAGCAAGACCTATAAAAACACAGGGGCCTCCGTAAAGACGACTCTGACATTCGCAACCCAGAGAGATCTTTTGAGTTGAGAGAGCCCTGTTTTGCACTTATGGTTTGGGTCTGGATATTTTGGCTGCCACACTTGTTTCTAGTTAGAAAGCTAAAAACAAGGGTCTAAACACTTTTCACTCGGATGGTAAAACACATGCTCACTTTTTGCAGTGACCCTGGAAACAGAAGGGGAATTCTTATAAATCACAAAGGAAAATAAATAACTTCACCCATGGAGGGAAAGAGACAGCTTGAGAAAAGGGACTTTGGAAAAAGGTTGTCTCTAGACAGCAGTCTTGTGGTAAGTACTAAATATTCATTTACCACTCTATATGTTTTGGCTTAAAATGCATTATTCTGTGACTGTTATTTCCTGAACTCTGTGCTTTTGAAACCTCTATTCCAGTTACCCCATTAGCCATATCCCCTGGGATTTGCTTTCATTTATTTTTTACAAAGTCAAAAGCCAGCAAATTATTGGAATGTTTGTATAGTGTACTTAACAGGCAAATGTCATAATCTGTCAACATTATATGTAATTACATTAATTCCAGCTGAAGTAGACTTTAACCTATACAAAAACACTACTGTGAAGCTGACACCCAATGCCAAGCCTATATATAGTTGTTCCATCCCCCGTTTATCTTCCCCTGGGGGATAAGCTGAATAAGGATTTAGTAGAGCTTCTAATATTGAAGAGTGAAGCATCCCCAAGACCTTAGGTACGTACCACGGTTCAATTGTTGATAAGCTTTCTTTCTAAGAGTGTGAATGCTAATGAGTGTCATTCTTAACAACCTGATTGTGTTTGCTTCCGTGCATGAGAATCTGGTTAGGCCAAGAAAGAGACTAAGTCACTGATTCTGGAAGGTTGGCTGCTCTCTGAGCTCTGATGTGTACATCCCCTCTTCTCTTCCCTAATGCATGTGAACAGAGCAAGAAATCAAGGGAGTCACCTCTTTCTCTTTTGTTCATTGACTGAAATGGAGATTTAGCTCAGCTCCTTCTTTTGCTTGTGGCAGGAATAAAGCTTGTGCTTTATTCATTTGTGTGCTCCCAGCATCTGGCTGGGAGTCTGGGTCGAAATAGGTATCCAATCAAATATTTGTTGAATGGACTTGTCAGTTGCGCTTTTCCCACACTGCTGCTACAGGTCTGGCTCTGCCAGTGTAGAGACAAGTTAGTTACCCCATAACTGCTGAGGCT
The DNA here is from genome assembly GCA_004024625.1 of Mellivora capensis. Taxonomy (NCBI): domain Eukaryota; kingdom Metazoa; phylum Chordata; class Mammalia; order Carnivora; family Mustelidae; genus Mellivora; species Mellivora capensis. The sequence goes on from PISX010019225.1 coordinate 22,863, forward strand.
TAGGGTCACAAAGTGTTCCTGGATGTGAGTTTCCTGGAACGGAGAAAAGGATTACGTTGAACTTTTGTGTCTAGTGTCTCTCTTGTTTTTAGATTCAATTTCTGTGTCTGTGTGGGCTATGCACTGACCAGCCTACCTTCAGAGGCTAAGAACTTCTATAGCATTTTAGATTGTCCTCCCAAAGGATGTGCCTGCCTTCTTCTCATCTTTTAGGTCTTTCTATCTCCGGTCGAATGTGAAATAGCCTCTATGTGTGTGTGTGTGTGTGTGTGTGTGTGTGTGTGTATTTATATGTCTATTCCCTGAAGATAGTTCCTGGGGAAACAGGATAAAAAGATAATTTCTCAGCCTCTCCTTTGCCAAAAAAAACAACCACTTTTTACCTAACCTGTTAATAGGGTCCGTCATATACCTCAACAGAGGACAGAGATGCTCATATGTTATAATATGAGCAGCACAGGAAAGGTTCTCTTTTAAAAAGTTGTTTGTTTGTTTTTTTTTTTTTAATGATGAGAGAGAGAGCGCTCACACACATGAGGGGGGGAGCAGAGGGGGAGGGATAAGTAGACTCCAAGCTAAGCGCAGAGCCTGACGTGGGGCTCAATTCCACAACCCCGAGATCCCAACCGAAGCCGAAATCAAGAGTCAGATCCCTAACTCACTGGGCCACCCGGGAGCCCTACAGGAAATGTTCCCTTCACCCCCATATATCCTCTCTGATTAGCCCCTAAAGTCCTAGATTCTGCCTTCCATGCCAGAGAACAGGCAAAGATGCCATCAGTACAAGCATGATAAGCCACTGTCTTCCATGGGAGCACTCTATTAATAAAAGGTCTTGGATCTTTCCCAAATGTCAAGCTGCCGAGCAAAATTTTGTTGAGGGAATTGGTAAACAATAAGATACAGGGCATGGAGAGCTAGGATGCAGGGCTGAGCTGGGGCGGGGAGTGGAGATGCCACGAGAGCTTCAGACATCTAAAAATCAGAGAAGGAGGAAAGAGCCTTAATGAAATTATTGTCCTTATTTAAATTTTGCTCAGGGACAGGCCCGACTGTGAGCATAATCCAAGCCTGTCGTAGCAGCAGTATAAGCTGAAAACCCAAAACCGAGCTTAGGTTCCCTTTGGCACATGGCTCTACCCTGAGTCTTGTGGGGCCTGCAGATCCATTTTCTGACTTCAGCATGAGAGAAGAGGGAAAATAAGAGCCCGTGGCTTGGCACAACCTGAGAAACGTAATGCTATTCAGTGTCTCCAGATGATGCTTAAGGAGAGTTTTTACACTAGTGAAATATCTTCCATGTTTCCTGGAGGTCGATCAAGTGTTATGGCTGCATGGGTATAATTGGGAAGATCCTGAAAGACTGTTGTCTCTATGAGTAGGTGGCCTGAGGGATGGGAGGTCTTAAATGCCACTCCATGTTATGCAGCTTAGGCCACATCACTATAGATTAGGCTTCTCTTTTAGTGCTATGTTCCTTCCTCATATAAGATGCTGAGGCAGTGGCAGCAAAGGTACTCATTTTGAGCCAGTGTTTTGAGAGTGAGACCCGCTGAGAGTCCCTTGAGTGAATTCTCTTGTGGCCATCAGGAAAAGAGGTAGACAGGGATGAGGTCAAAGCTGACTGGCCTGTTAAAGGACTTGAAGCAAAGACATCAGCCTCCTCTTTGGCTCCCTGCTGCATTCACACAAATAACTGGGAGAGAAACACAAGGTGATAATTCTGGAAAAGGCCTCCTGGACGACACAAGGGGAAAGAAACACCTGGCATCATATGCTGCACTTCTTCCTCAAGGCATGTTTACTTTATTCCACTTTATGTTGTTTTTTAAATTTTAAAATTTTATTTATTTATTTATTTTAATGTTGTTTTTTAAATCCTAGAATGCTAGAATAGGACTGGGTTATCCAGTCTCCTCACTTGGCAGAAGGAGTTTACTCAGTGAGGTTCAGTGTTTTTCTCGAGGTTCCACAAGTAGCAAAGGATGCAGGTCTCTTACCCCTCACTTCAGTTCCTTACATTTTACTACCTAAAATCCCAGTAAGAGAAGATGTCCCTTTGGAAAACCAAATAGAGGAAAGAGAAATATACTAAATCTTACGTCTGGAAATTCTACCACAGTAATCATTATGACCCACATTTTTGAGAATTAGAAGGTCCAGAGGTAATTTCCACTTTCACATTCTGCAGGGAAAAAAATTCCTCATAATGTACAGTAAGAATAAGGTACTATTAACTTCATTACACTTTTTATTTTACATAATCAAATCATGAAGTGTTGAGTAGAAATTATAGCTCCCTTGCAACAGCTTTTAAATTTGTAGGCTGGCGGAACCACAGAATAAAGGAACTCACAGTCAAGATGCTGAAAAAGCTCCCCATTGGGGGATAGTTTCTTGTGGTTTTTAGTCACAATTTTGCCTTCAGGACAGGACACGGGTTGGGGTGGGGGGGTTGAGTGTGTGTGTTTGTATGCGTGTATGTGGGTGTATGGGCACCCCAGTAGCACTGAAGTGTTCTTTGATGTTGATTTTTTTTTTTACTTGATAAATCACCCTTTTTAAGAAGAAAGTGACAGGTAAGTGAAACTGAAATGAAAAATATGTTTCAATGTGGGGGGTAAGTACCCTGAGAGAAAGACAAGTGACTACAAGTTTGCCTTCACCAGAAGGAGTGTGCTGAGGAGCCGCATGTTCGTGGCAAGTACAGTCTTCTCTCTGATAACAATAAAAATCACCCCAGAAATCGAGGCCTCTTCTTGACCCAAAGCTGTTCTGCCCACCCAGGATGCTTTTTGATCAGAAAAAGTCAGCATTTCACACTGTGCTTTTTTATTTGCAAGAATCATTCCCAGGCTGACTGTAAAGCTATATGATACTTACTTGTGGCTATGATAGCATTTAGCTGATGAGAGGGCTGGGGAGGGAATTCTCTCTCTCTCTCTCTCTCTCTCTCTCTCGCTTCAATCATCTCACATTCTGATAGGAGAAATTCCATTCTAATGTGAGGAAAAATTACTTTTTGCATTTAGGCAGGGACGGGAGGGAGTTTCTTTCATGAACAACAGATTCTTTCGTGGTACCCCATTCCTTTATTTCCCCTTCCAGAAGGAAGACAAAACGTTGGCCACACTAGACCCTCAGCTCTGACAGCGGGGCAGTTTTGATAAACTTGTGAGAGCAGGAAAGGCCCCACACCAACTCCCTCAATTCACCCTTCAGCCTCTCGATAGTTTGTATCCAAACTATTAGAGTGATTAGGCCTTCCATAGGCACACATTTAAGCCAAACAGTAAACATCATGAGAAAACCTGCTTCACATTTAAGATGTTGTAGTCACTATGGGATGTTCTGGATAGTCTCCACTTTTCCCTCCAGGACCACCCCATCCTTCTCCACCTGCCTATGTACCCCTGGAGGATATACCACACAGACCTTGTCAGTAGGACCCTATGTCTTCTGGCTTCTAGTTGGGTTTAGCTAACAGAGGGACCTAACAGGAGATCAGTGGTCAAGAAGAGAGGGAGGTCAAGGTGATGGCTTTCCTATTCTCTCCTGGCCTGGTCCTGGGCCACAGGAACTGCACTGCTCTGCCTAAGGTCACAGTTTCTGCTGGGCAACCCTCTCTCACAAAACCACAGTTCTTTCTGTGTTCTGGCACCTTCCCTTTCCTCATGTTCCTTCAAGCTTCTTGGTAGTAATGACTGTTGGATGTTGCCAGCCCGTCTCATGTTGGTCTGCTTTAGTCTTCCCACACTTTATTGTATGGTTCCTTTCCCAAAATCTCAGTTTGGATGATTTGCCTGTGCCATCGGTTTCCTGCAGAGCCCGCTGACTGATACAAGACCATAGTTTATTTGTGGAAACTGACCTAATCAGCAGGGAAGTTGATATAATACTGAGGAGGTAAATGGCGTGGCATTGACTGAAAGGCAAGCTAACAACTCATTTCATTGATGAATTACTTTTTTTTCCCCAGAGAAACTTCTTCCCTATATCAAATTGTGATGGTTAATTTTATGTGTCAACTTAACAGGGCTCAAGGGTGCCCAGATACCTGGAAAAATACTACTTCTGGGTGTGTCTATGAGGGTGTTTCCAGAAGAGATTAGCATGTGCATCAGTAGATCCTGGAAAGAAGTTCGTCCGCCTCACTGTGGGTGGGCGTCATCTGATTGAAGACCTGAATAGGTCAGAAAGGCAGAAAAAGGGCAAACCTGCTCTTTGCCTGAGCTGCGACATCTTCTGTCCTTGGATACTGGCACTCCTTGTTTTCAGGACTTTGGACTGGGACTGGGACTTAGAGTATTGGCTCCCCTGGTTCTCAGGACTTCGGGTTTGGACTGGAGCTCTATCACTGGGCTTCCTGGGCCACCAGCTTGCAGACAGCATGTCATGGGGCTTCTCAGCCTCTATAATCATGACTCCATCCCTTATAATAAGTCTCTCTGTATTTATACTTACAGTTATAATTGTATTTACAAAGGGACAAAACCCTGACAGATTCACAAACGTTAATCTCTACTGCTTTGTCTTCAGTGATTTCACCCCTGCTTAGAGACCAGAGGAATCCTAAAGCAGGGTTTTAGCAAACTCTGTGAAAAGTCAAATAGTGAAAGTTTTGGGCTTCCCAGGCCAGCTGGCCCATCACAGCTCCTCAGCTCTGCTGTGGGAACCTGAGAGCAGCCACAGATAGTATATGATATGAATAAATGGATGTGGCTTATTCCAATAAAACCTAATTTACAGAGGCGGTGGGCTAGATTCTAAAGGATAGCTGCAAGTGGTAGTAAAATGGGGAACTTGAAGGTCTAGTTCATTTTTCCCAGGTGCTAACTTTCTGAATGGCGACTTGTGTTTACCCTCAAGATGCGCAATGTGTGAGGGCAGGCAAAGGAGCAAGTTAAGGATGTCAAGCGAAGATGTGTGCACCAAGGGCATGAATTTGAGCAAAGAATCAAAGCAAATGAATTAAAGCAAATATTTTAGAAAGCTCAGAACTCACTGGGAACTTTTCTAAATGGAAAAATATGGACTCTGAAAAACAACCTGAGGGTTTTGAAGGGGTGGGGGGTGGGAGGTTGGGGGAGCCAGGTGGTGGGTATTATGGAGGGCACACATTGCATGGAGCACTGGGTGTGTTGTAAAACTATGAATTCTTTTACGCTGAAAAGAAATGAAATTAATAAAAAATATATATAAAAAAATAAAATTTAAAAAATTAAAAAAAAATAGGGACTTTGTTGCTATGGCTCAGTGCAGCCCATGGATTGTGAATATTGCCCCCCAAATCTGCATTTTTTTAATGCTTCAGGCGCACCTCTAGCTTTCTTGACTCTCTCGGTGCTGTGATTGGGCTACTCTCACCATAGCAATGCTGTACAGAACACAGGCCACTAGGTTGCTAGAGGTTTCCAGTGACTCAAATCCTAACTACCCTTGATCCCTTCTGCTAATGGAAGCAGGCATGAAATATGGTTGACTCAGTGCCTCTGACCAGGAGACCTTTGTGCTCTGATACCAAGACTATTAGAGATTTTTCAAGTGATCATCAAGTAGAGAAAGGTCAGTGAGTGAGAGGGAGGTTTTATTCCCCAGCTGCTTCATCCCCTCAATAGGGCTAGTATCCCAGCTGCCTCTTGGGTGTCCTGAGAACAGAGACCAAGCACTGGAGCCAAGTCAGTGGGAAGGTGTGGTGTCTGAGGCTCCACCCATGGCCCACTTTTGGAAAAAAGCAGCACGTGGGGAACAGACCAGCTTCGGCCTGGGTCAGCTACCTTTCCAAAGCGTCGTGCTGAATCTCACTGTTCCTCTTTGGTAGCAGGCAACCGTGAAGTGAGAAAAGTACCAGATGCTTAAATGAAAATGTACCTAGTGAATCTGTGCAACAGCGTAGCTGAGCCCATCATGACAGGTCAAGAACACGCTGGAAGAATGTCTGGCCCAGCTCCCGGCAGCAGCACAGACCTCTGGGGGCTCTGGATAGATTTGGTGTGGATGGGCTGGTAGAACACAGGGAGGCTGGACCAGGTAGGTACAGCCCCAAATCCCTGGTTACAGAGAGTCTTAAAGGGGCCCCAGATGAGCAGGAATAGATCAGAACCCGCCAGTACTGGGAGGAAGGCTGGAGATATGAGCAGGATTGCTGCTGAAATGGTCTGAATGGAAGGCAGGATGAAAGAACACAAATAGAATAAACCCAAGCAGTGGACATAGACTGTGTGGGCAGTGGGGACGAGTAAAGTCCAGTGGGGCACCTGGCTGGCTCAGTCAGTAGACATGTGACTCTCAGGTTGTGAGTTGGAGCCCCATGTTGGGGGTACAGATTACTTAAAAATAAATAAATAAATAAATAAATAAATAAATAAATAAATAAATAAATTTTATATCTATCTATCTATCTATCTTGGTGCTTGCTTTGGCAGCACATACTAAAAGCTGGAATGATACCAAAAAAGAAGATCGGCATGGTCCCCGTACAAGGATGATGGTAAAATCTGACATGTAAGCCACTTGAGCCAAGCATTAGGTGTGGCCACGGGTGGCTCCCTTCCCTTGGTGAGAATAGCTGAAAGGTTACTGAGGCTTGCTACGTGCCAGGCTTGGTCAGCACTTGAGATAGAAGTTGCCACTCAGTACTCAGTACTTGTCCCTTTCAGATGGGAACTTTAATTATTCCTTTTTTACAAATAGAAAAAGCTTGCCAAGTTAAAGAACTTCCTCAGGGCTATGAAACTTTTTTACTGTTTTACTTTCCATTTTACTGAAACTTGTGTGCAGTAGACTTGGGACTTTAGCTCCCTTCTGGCTGCTCCCAGATCATGCTATCACTCCACAGCTGGCGGCTCAGAAGCAGAAAACCTTGTTTGCCAGTGACGGGGAGCTCATTGCCTGGTGCTTGCCAATGCTGAACAGCACCAGCTTCAACAGGGCTAGAGGTTTACAGGTGTATCAGCACACCTGCTGTCCCTGTGCCTGCCGATGATGGAGGCCAGGCCTGATTTCTGGAAAACAGTCATTAAAGGGTTGGCGGTTGGGAGAGAGGGGGGGTACAAGGAATCAAGGATGCACATGCTGGAACTTGGTCTAGGTCTGATTTCCAGTCAATTAATCAGATCTTGGAACCAACTTCTGTAGAGATTAAAGTTAGAGTATCTATAGAATATATAATATATACCCTGTATCTATAATTTTGCATATTTACCCACATGAGGATCACTGTGGTGTATACGTGTATACAAAGGGGATATTGACTAGAATGGGAATAGAGTACAGAGGAGTGGTGAATGACAGGGCACATCCAAAGTCTAGCTTTTGCCCAGCATGAAACAGGATTTGTAACTGCAGTGATGAGCCTATCAAATGGTTGCACATTGTTTTGGCTGAGCCATTGACTGATAGGGCTGGGTAGAGACCCACTTCGTCTCCTATGAGGACATCCCTCCCCACCAGATGCCATTTGTTTACTCACCACTTGAAATTGATGCCCCTCTTCTGGTGTTGCACAAAGGAATGTCTGCCTTCATTATGGTGACGGCTCACCCCGGATGACTACTGTTCCCTTCACCTCCCTTCTGTCATCATTGAAAATAAGGCAGTCTGTCACCATAACCGTATATCCAGCATTCTTACTAAAATGCCCTTTCCTGAGCTGCCATATTATTTACCTCCAGTCTTCATCCCTGCATTCAGTGTCTCATGCCTGTCCACCTTAAATCAGGGTCTCTCAATCTATCTAACATTCTGGACCCTGTATTTTTTTTTTAAATTTTTAAAGGTTTTATTTATTTATTTATTTATTTGAGAAAGAGAGAGTGAGAGAGAGCATGAGAGGCGAGAGGGTCAGAGGGAGAGGCAGACTCCCTGCTGAGCAGGGAGCCCAATGCAGGACTTGATTCCAGGACTCCAGGATCATGACCTGAGCCAAAAGCAGTTGCTTAACCAACTGAGCCACCCAGGGTCCCCTGGACCCTGTATTTCTATCTGTTGTAGGGTTGGGGGTGTTCTGGGCATTGTAGGATTTTCAGCAGCATCCCTGACTTCTATCTACCAGGTGCCAGTAGCACCCCTCACCTACTGTGACAACGAAAACTGTCCCCTAGATGTGGCCCAGTATCCCCTGGGGAGCAAAATGAGCCGTGACTGAGCTGAATTGTAGGCTCTTAGAGGGCATGAGCCGTGTTATACTCACATTTGGGTCCCTAAAGTCTGACACATGGAAAACAGTGCAAAGAAAGAATGTGTGAGTGAACTTACCAGTGAGTGAGTTCATGAGCTAAGTACACGTTAGCAGGAGATTCTGGGTATGGAGGAAGCTTGGGATGGCAACATTTTCCGTTCTACTGAAGGTGATTCTAGCTTTTGTATAAAGACTTATGTTTGCCTCAGAGATTCTTGACACGATACCTGGACCCACCTGAGTTCCAGAGTGCTCGATAGGGCAAGTTTATGGAAAGGCTCCAGGGGTTTTGAATTCTCCAAAGTAGATTGTGTTAGATTTTATATGTATGTACCTATGTGCACATTTTTCTGGGGAGGGAAAAAGCTATAGCTTTTTCCATAGCTATAATCATATTCTCAAAGGTATCCGTGACCTGAGAATGATTAGGTAGCTTCCTCTGCCATTAGTCTAGCAAGCCTGGTACATAAAACCTGCACACAAATGGCTTACCTTACCCCGGTCACAGAGCAGGATCTCAGAAGCACGTGGTTCCATCACCTGAACCCACCTGCTGTAGTAAGTGCTCTCTGCCTGCCTCAGACACAGCTTTGCACACACTTGGCATCTCAGAGATCACTTAGTCGAAATAGGAACTGGCAACGTTTGGAAAGCCCTTCGTGAATGCTAGTATTGATAGATGATGATACGGCATCTTAAGAAATAAGTCCAAATGAGCAGAGATGTTTGCTTGGCATGTTCTGTGTTTTCTTAGGACTCAGGGATCTGCTTGTCATTCTCCTGGTGTCTCATCATCTTTCAACAATGGGAATCATCAGATCATACACGTTTCCATGGCAACCGAGGTTTCTGTATCCTCCTCTGGCAGCCTAAGATTGTTCCCGCGGCAGATTCTCTAGTGCTTTGTCCGGAACGAGAGGTAGAGCTTTCATCGATCTGCTTAGAAGCTAGTCCTCAAACCCAGGAGGCAGCTGGGTGTTCTCTCTGATAGGTGCCTGCTTCCCTCTCTAGTGTTTCTAATTGATCGGCACAGGAATTGAGCACCTACTAAGTTCAAAGCTCTGTGAAATACCAAGGGTGAAGATCCATGTGAGTTTTAAGAAATGCAAAGCATGATTTCCATTTTGCGAAGCCTTACAAAGTCTAGTCACATAGACACAAATCATAGTAATGCCAGGAGGTATACAGTGGTACAAAGAACAAGAGTGATGGGATTTCAAAAGGAGGTTGCAACTCTTGCAACTGTATTGATCAGGATGGGCTTTCCCAAGGAAAAGCCCAAGGATGGGCTTTTCCAAAGAGCTTTCATATCTCCCTCAGTGAAATTGGTCCAGATTTAGTCTGTGGTGCCCATGAGGTCCCTGAAACAGAAATTTATTGAGAAAACCTTCGTGTCTTAAAACAATAGAGTGTGACTCCAAGGTGCCTAGCTTCAACTTGAGGAATCACCGAGACCTTAAAGAAGCTCTGTTGTGATCCTGAATTATTCCTCTTAACTTTCCTCTTGTCCCCTCTTGCCACCCCTCACCCATGCTCTTACCCACACTTCCTGGTGCAGGCATAATGCATCGTGTAGCTGAATCATTTTGATTTCCTTTCTTCTCATTTTTATCAGTGTATGTTATACCAACTGTATATATATATATGTATACATATATATATATATATATACGAGCTGTATTTCAGCAGCCTTTCTCACACTAATTTACCTCCCTGTACTATAGTTCATTATATCAATTAATATTTATTAAGCCTCCATAGCATTCATGGCTGGGAACTAGGCAGCGTTTTCCTTCTTTCTGTTGCATCGCCACATTCTGTTGCCTTGGCTCAGCTTAGCCAGTATTTATGATCTTTCTGCCAGTTTTCTATTCATGTGACAGCCCTCATACTCATCCCCATTTCAATTAATATTTCAAGAGCAAATCCAGGAGCCGTTGTATTAAAACACTTCACTTAAAACCAGATCCACTGCCTCGATGCTGTCCCTTTCATGTACCAATTTTGCAATTCTGTCCTAACATGGAATCCCATTTGTCCAGGCTGCTCTCTACAAGCCCAAACAGTGGTTCCTCCCGGTTCCTTTACATTCCAGGCAGTTCCAGATGTTTCCTCCTCATAAATTTCACTTTCTTAACTAGGCTTAATGGATCATAATTGTCCATTTCCGAAGATGCCTCTGAGGTTTGCTTGCCTTCTGTCTTTCAGCACCTTTCTGGTCCTTAGTCATAAGCGATTGTCTTCAGCTTGGTATGTTTCCTAATGTAATTAATTCATTGACTGCTCTCATGCACATAGATGTGTTGAGGGAAATTAAATCATTTGGTCTGATAAATTCTGGAGTCCATCTGTCAGTGCCAGCAGATAAGTAGGTTCAGGGGCTGTTGGTCCTTCTGGGAAGAGGAGCAGCTGTCAGAGGCCTGACATCCCTGGGGATGGTTCGGCTGTGAGGCTTCTAGTAATCTGATGTGAGTGGGTACAAGGCTGAGCTCTAAGTCTTTGACGTTACCACCGATGTGTGATTGGGATGTGGCTACTGCTGTCCTCCCTACCCCGCTATGTGGAGTTCTAGCTACATGGCAGCAGTAGATAGCTACTCAGAGATCTCATGTGCCAAGTTTAGAGCTCTGCTGGTAGGTCCCTGAGGCAGATTATCTGACCTACTTCCTGTTCGGTGAGGGCTAGCAAAGAGGAAGTGAAGGTAGGAGAGAGCCAGGTCTAATGTTAGCATTTCTCATCCTCTTAGGAGGAGCTGAGGAACTTTCCTTGGTTTTGCCTACAAGGACTGCATCAGCAATATTATTTCATTATTCGCTGCATCACTTGAAGTCCTAGGAGGAAACAGATGGTGTGCTCAAGCCAGATGATGGAGGATAGTTTAATAAAAGGCCTCTTAAAAGGTAGAGTGGAATGTAGGGAACTCAGTGAGATGACAGGACAAGGAGATGACGTGGCCATACAACCCCATGGCCAGAAGGAGACAGCCACCTGGTACCAAGTGTCCCCTTAGGTGCAGGGATACAGCCGACCAGTGCTGGCCCAACAGGGAGCAGATGGGGGCTTGGAAACTCGCACCTCCCCTCCCCCTCTCCAGGGCCCTAGGAACCTCCAATTTGCTGACCCCAGTTGGAAACCAGAGGGAGAGGGGCCTAGGGAGCACCCTGGGCTATTTCTGTTATTTGGCTATTTCTGTTACTAGAAAGAGCTTCTTATGAGTTGTTTTCTAGCCTATTCCCTTGCACACACCAACTTGGTTTAACTAGAACAATATGATGTGACACCTTCACAACGTAAGTTCCACACGGCCAGTGACATGGTCTTCTCTCAGAGGTCCTGATAAAAATGCCAGTGCGGGGCTACCTACATGTTGTGGGGTCGCTGGGGTACAAGGAGTATAATGTGGCTGGCAGATTGAGCATTACGTTAGATTAGAAGTTGAGGGGGGCCCTTCAGTAGGTGTGTGGGCTTCAGCAGGTTTCTTAAACTCTCTGAATCTGTTTCCTCAAGAGTGGGGTTGCCATGAGCATAAAGAGAAATAAAGATCAAAAAATTTGTCTCAGGAACTGCAGGGCTCTATGCAAATGGAAAGTAGTGTATTAGAGCTCTGATGGGTTCCTCGCTGCTCAACTTCAGCCTCTCAGGAATATAAGCAGCAGCGGCAGCTTCCGACGGAAACACAAAGAGCCTAAGAGCCTACTGTGCGCAGAGCACTTATTTTATTTTGTTTCATTTTATCTTCTTTTATTTTTATTTTATTTTACATTAATTTATTTTTGTAGAGAGTGTGAGTGGGGAGGGACAGAGGAAGAGAGAGAATCTGAAGCAGGCTCCACGCCCAGCGTGGTGCGAGGTGCAGGGCTTCATGCTATAATCCTGAGGCCATGACCTGAGCCGAAATCAAGAGTCGGACACTTAACCGATCTGAGACACGCAGGCGCCCCCAGAGCACTCATTTTAAAGGGCGCAGAGTGAAGAGATGGCATGTAATGTAGTAGAAAGAACATGGGTTGTTCCGAGAGTCAAGGGAAGGGATTCCAACGGAGCACACAGCCTCGTGTGTGGGGCCGCCTCCTCCCCCAGGGCTGCAAACGCGTGGAGCTGGCTGACTCAGCGGCTCCAGACGGCAGTTTTCTTTGTCTGCAGATGGAAGGAGACATTCAGCAATGATTTTTTTTCCTGTTGGTTTGCTGGTTTGCGTATATTCGTATGCGATGTTTAAAAACTGATGGCATACCTGTGATGTTATCAGCCAGAAATGTTCACCAGGTGTTAACTACAGGTTGTATCTGACCGAACCGTGGAGTCCTTTCTTCTGAGGCCAGCTGCCTCCATCGTCCTCTGCTAATGAGCTGTGCTCCAGACCTTCTTATATGGGGCGTGACATTTTTCTGGAACTTTTGGCCTCCTGCTCTCACCCTTGAAGCTCAGCCAGTGTCTATTTACAACAGGCAGTTTTATTCCAAAGCTGCCAGGAGCGCCCGTAGCCTTCTAAACAAGCGTACAATGACTCCCTGTGCGCAGGGTCCCGCTGGGTCCTCGGCCCCAGGCCTGGCCCCTGATAGGATCGGGCTGGAGACTGGGCTGCAGAGCCCTCTTTTGTTTTCTTCTGCCTTCGATTGCTTTGAGCTGTGCCAACTCAGAGCGGTGGGAGACTCGATTTGGGGAAGGGGTTGGAGATCATTTCCCATGTGACTCTCTCTTTACTTCGATGGGGGAAGACAGGCTTGGAAGGTTCGGAGTGGGAAAGATTTTCCACTACATAAAGAGAACGAAAGAGGAAACAGGGTCCCAGTGGCCTCTTGCCAGGCCCCAGGAATGCGCCAACCCTGGGAATTGGCCCCTGGCCAGCCTCCTCAGAGGCTGCTGACTTGGGAAAACTGGCTCTCTGGCCGCTGCCAAGAATGCAGACAATGGTCTTTTGGTTATTTCACTTTTGAAAGTTAGGCTTTTGTTTTATTATCACCAAAGGTAACATTTATTGGGCACCTAGGTATGCATGCCAAGAGATAAAATGCATGATTGGAAGTCAGTGTAACTTAAACCAAGCAAAAACACCAGGGTCCTCATATAATATTTACAGCCTGCTTCTAATTAGGGCCTAATCCTCTGCTCGGGCATGTTGGTACCTTAGATGTGAGCACCCAATGGTACTGAAATTCTAGAATTAAAATCCGTTTTTAAGTGCTAGAGTGAGCTGAATTTATGTCACTTGAAAGGGCTGACGTAAAGCTTATTCAATTGTCATTCACTTGAGAAAGGACTTTGAGAAAATGAAGCCCAGAACCAGATGTTCTGAGGAGGCAGAGAAACTGAGATCCAGTCATTGGCTCAGGATACTGAATCCTGGGATGGAAAATGGAGGGGCCCACCACACCTTCGCCTCTGTGTGTGATCACATTGTGTGAAATGATGATGATGATGTTTATGAACAATCAGATGATCTTAAATTAGTCCATGTGGTTTTGCATTCCCATCTCAGTCAGTGCTATTAATTATTAATAATAATAACAGCAATTAATATGATACATTTTTATATCCTGGTTTCTGGACTTCATATTTTATTTGCATTAGCTCACTGAATTTTCATAAAAACTCTACAGGGAGATACTATCCATCCCCTTATTTAGATGAAGAAGTTGAGGCTTAGAAATTCAGTGACTTGCCCAAGATCACATGACTAGTAAACAGTGAGGCCTGTCTGACCACAAGGCTCATGCTTGACACCTGTACCATCTATGTATACCTTCAACACCTCTCAGAGTCGGGAGGAGCATGCGTCTCTGTGCTGGAATCAGTGTGGAATCTGTTCAGTGGAACCTTTGTGGCTTCCACTTCCTGTGCTGGTGGGATTGGCTGATGTCCAGATGCCATGTCAGCGCCATAGCTCCAATGGCCATTTAAATTTTTTACAGTGGTTCCTCTCCAAGTAGTTTCTCTGGAGCTTTTCACTCAGATAACAGTCTGGCCTCCCTCATGTGTAGGAACCTCCCCTTGTGCTGCCATGAGACGTCTTACCAGTACTCTGAGCTGTGGAAGAGTGGGGAAGCCTTCTCTGAAGAAGTACCTGAAAGAAGTGTAGGCCCAGAGACCCTCACAACTCGTTTTAAGAAACTTCTATTTATGTGAATCCAGATTTATACAAAAGATGCATCAGGGGTTGCTGTTCCTCTTTCCAGAGAGATTCCTCATACAACAAAGAACTCACCAGAAGATTTTTTTTAAAAAACAGACTTTAATGCCTTTTAAGTTGAATTGAATTTTCAAAATTCAATTTGCGGCAGTAGTTTCCCATGGAGCTAAATGTCCAACATCAGACCTTTTTCCCCCTTTGATGGAAAACAGATCACAGATGATATTTCAGGTTGAAGCACTTTCCCCAGGAGTCCTGAACAGCCTGGAGAGCCTGTCATTGTACATGGAGAGAGTTTTCACTCAGGGGACAAAGAGGAAAGTCACAACCAGGACTCCCAGGCTCTGACTCCTCCCTGGTGGTGTCTTTCTTCCTTCTGAACTCTTAACAGTCCTGGTGGGGATGATGCACAGTGTGGTGTACAGTAAAAGAATGGCTGGTATCCTGCTGTTAATCCAGAGTGAATCAGATATCTTCAGACTCTCTTGCTCTTGTCTGAAGGACTTCTGTAAGTCTGCAAAACTTCTTCCCTCATTGTAAATTATAATCATTAAATGTTTACCTTTATGCCTACCATAGGGCCCAATCTTTTGAAAATATAAAAGGAAAAGAAGAAAGTGGGGAAATTAACTTAGAAATGGATTATTGGCCATTGGTGACATGCTGGGCACTGCACAGATTGATCGTACCAATTTTGATGGATTCTCTTATTCAGATACTTATTGTGTTTGGTTCTACATGGAGTTCTGTGGTGAACAAGACAACTGTCACCCTTCTCTTATGGAGCTAATATTCAAATAATTCTCCCAGCAACCTGTGAAGCTTGTATCATAAGTTCCATTTTAGAGATGGGGAAGGTGAGGCTCCAAAGGGTTAAATACCTCATCCCAAATCATGTAAGTTAGCAGGAGTTGCCACCGAGTTTCTGAACCAGAACCGTGTCTGACCAAAGGCCAGTTTCTTGATTGTTCTAGTCTCTGTACTATTTGTAACACTCAATTAAGGATCAAATCTGTTTTACCTGGTTAATGGAATACTGTCTGTAAATAACAGCAACAAAACCTTGTGTTTAAGTGAGTTAACTAAGAGGAGTCTTAACCTAACAGGAGCAGGAAGAGAGTTTATCCTTTTTCCTATGTGGTCACCGGATTGCAGGAGGAAATTGGAAAAGTAAATACAGTGGTTATTAGAAGAGGCACAGCCATTCCAGGCGCCTATTTGATTTTCAAAGTCCGGTGCTCAGAAAGGATCCAGCTCCAGATGATGGCCCCTGTCGATACGCAGGCTGATGCAGGGCTCCTTTATTTTATTTTATTTTTTTTATTTCTTTTCAGCGTAACAGAGTTCATAGTTTTACACCACACCCAGTGCTCCATGCAATGCGTGCCCTCCACAATACCCACCACCTGGCTCCCCCAACCTCCCACCCCCCGCCCCTTCAAAACCCTCAGGTTGTTTTTCAGAGTCCATAGTCTCTCATGGTTCACCTCCCCT
>PISX010019226.1:0-38663 GCA_004024625.1 Mellivora capensis
AGGAAGATATTCTATTTGTTTTAGGTGCTCATTTGTATTTTGATAATTGGTGCTCAAGATACGGAGATAAATTAGGGTGAGATGACTAACACCTTTCCACATTATCCTCCAAACTTAGATAATATGCTTTTGGCAGGTGGTTGAATGTAGGGTTTGGTAGGCTGTGAGATAATGAGATAATATGGATTAAATATGCTCTTCAGGATTGTCCTAACCAGTGATAGGATGGGTAGGTTTAGCTAGCTATCTGATTTCTTACATCTCAGACCTTACTTCTGGAATCAGTCTCCTCCTGAAGTATATCTTTTTAATGAGTTCCTTTAGTAGGTCTTTGTCTTTTTTTAATTCAAGTATAACTGACACACAATGTTACATTAGTTTCAGGTGTACAGCATAGTGATTCCACAAGTCTATGGTTTTGCTCTGCTCCCCATAAGTGTAGGTACCATTGTCACCATACAACACTATTATAATACCGGCAACAGTCTCTGCTTTTGTCTGATTCCTTTTTTTTTTTTTTTTAAGATTTGATTTATCTATTTGACAGAGAGAGCAGAAGAGAGGGAATACAAGCAGGGTGAGTGGGAGAAAGAGAAGCAGGCTTCCCACCAAGCAGGTAGCCTGATGTGGGGCTTGATCCCAGGACCCTGAGATCATGACCTGAGCTGGAGCCAGATGCTTAATGACTGAGCCACCCAGGTGCCCCTAATGGTATCTTTCTTTCACCCTCATATGACTGATAATTTAGCTCAGTCTACATTTGTAAGTGTGGTTATTTTACCTTGGTACTTTGAAAATATTTTTCCACTGTCAACTGGCACCCATTGTCTCAGTTCAGAAATGTTCAGAAATTTAATAGTTGTTTCTTTGTAGGATATGTCTTTCCTTTTCCGTTGTTTTATCTATGGTTTTCTGCAGTCTGACATTGTTGTGTTTGAAAACATCCCTTTTACTTATCCTGGTTGGGCTTCATTTTGCTTCCTGAATCTGAAGATACTTGTCTTTGCTCGGTTCTGGAAATTTCTTAGCCATTATCTCATCATATACTGTCCCTTTTATATTCTCTCTTTTCTCAGAGTTCTTGCTAGGTGTATGGTAGACCTTCACAATACATCCCCAATGTCTCTTGATCTTTCTTTCATATTTCCTTTGTCTCTGGGCTGCTCTCAGTAATTTCTTTAGATCTGTCTTCCAGTTTACTAATTCTCTCTTCAGTGTGTAATCTACTGTTTAACCCAAACATTGGCTTTGGTTGCAATTATTAAATTCTTTATTTGTAGAAGATCTACTTGTTACTTCTCAAAGTGCGTGGTCATATTTTTAAAAAAGCAATATTTTGTTTCTTACTCATGATTAATTTTGTTTAATCATTTAAATTTATTTTATTTTAAAAGATTATTTATTTATTTATTTGACAGAGGGAGAGAGACAGGGAGAGAGGGAACACAGGCAGGGGGAGTGGGAGTGGAAGAAGCAGGCTCCCTGCTGAGCAGGGAGCTGGATGCGGGACTTGATCCCAGCATCCTGGGATCATGACCTTAGCTGAAGGCAGATGCTTAACAACTGAGCCACCCGGGGCACCCTTAAAATTATTTTATATTCTTTAACCAACAATTCCACTATCTAAAGTTCACAAGCTTCATTATTTTGTTTGTGGTTTCTGTTGATTCGTTCATGGTGGCTAATTTCCTCACATATAATTATATTTTGGGTGCTCGTATTTAGCTTTTGAAATCCTCTTTATCTTTGGAAATCCTTTCAATCTTGGGTTAAGAGTGAACCTGTGCAGTGAGGATTTGTATTTGTTTCTTCTGGGCCTCCAAGCACTACCAGGCTGGGACCACTTTCTTGACTTGAGGTTTCTTGGATAGTATAGGTACTATAAATTTGAACTTTCTTTTTTTTATTTTATTTTATTTTATTTTTTTAATATTTTTTTTAATAAATTTTTTTTTAAATTTATTTATTTGTCAGAGAGAAAGGGAGAAAGAGCGAGCAAGCAAGCACAGGCAGACAGAGTGGCAGGCAGAGGCAGAGGGAGAAGCAGGCTCCCTGCCGAGCAAAGAGCCCGATGTGGGACTCGATCCCAGGACGCTGGGATCATGACCTGAGCCGAAGGCAGCCGCTTAACCAACTGAGCCACCCAGGCGTCCCAAATTTGAACTTTCAAACCCATGTGAGGGAAAGCTTGTGGTTATGAATTCTAAAGGGAGATTATTTCCCCCTCCATGCCACTCTAGACTAAAACATACTAATTTCTGCTTGTCTCTCTGGGCTGGTACAGGGGATTAAAAAAAAATTTTTTTTTAATTCCAGTCTATTCTTGGAGCACATAACCCTGTGAGTTTCCCAGCCTTAAGCCAGATCACTGTCCCAACTTCTCGTATACGCCCAGGTCCTTGTGTTTGGTCTTATGTGCAGCCAGTAAAACCACAGAGATTTCTGAGATAGTTAACATACCCTCACTACAACCATAGCTTCACCATCCTGCTGCTTACCACTCAGGTTTCTTGCTCCCCCTTTGGGTTGTGTGGAGTTTGGAGGACTATCAGAGGTATTCCTCTTTCTTCCTTGAAAGCTTAGTTATGCCTTTGAAGGGATGCTCTTTTTTATCCAGCATTTCACTGTGTTTAATAATGGGACTGCTTTTCAGGTTATCTAATAATACTGTGCCATACTGCTCTGTTTCCTTTCTCTCTACATCAGCTGGGTTTTTATTCTACATCTATACATAAGCACAATCTAGGTACCTTCTCCATTTCTACCATGTCCTTAGTATCAGTCACGATTACTGACTTTCTAGTTCATTTCCCTTCTATTCTAGCATCTGTATACTACATTTTCCATATAGCAATCTAGTGATCTTAAAGTATAAGCTGGATAACTTCACTTCCCTGTTTGAAACTCTTTAATAGCTTTTTAAAATAAATCCAAACTCCTTAGTATGGCATTCAAGATTCTTCTTGACCTGAATCTTATCTGCTCTAGTGTTTTTTCACAGTACACTACTCTTGCACTAAGCTCAAGCTACGCCGGTCTTCTTTACTGATCATAGCAAGCCTTTTTCTTGATCCTTTTGCCTGTAATGCTTTCTCCTAGGAGCTTCTCATGTATCTCTTCTGTTCTCAGCTTAAATGTTGTCTCCCTAAAGATGCTTTCTCTGGCCACCCAATCCAAAATAATCTCCCCAGTTTTCTTCTCATACCAGATATCATGAGTTTAATTACTTGTTCGCATATCTGTAAGCTCCACAAAGGCAAAGTGATTCATGTCCACCTGTTATCCCTGATGCCTAAATGATACATTTTAGATGTTCAAAAGTTTGTAGAATTAGTGAATACGCTGATGAACTCCTCCCTGGATAAAACATGAAGGCTTTAATTTCAAGGAGGTGGGACTTCATTTAGCAGCAAAAAAAAAAAAAAAAAAAAAAAAAAAAAAAAAAAAAAAAAAAAAAAAAAAAAAAAAGGCCAAAAACAGACTTTGTAAGCAAAATGCAAAATGGATAACAATGTAATTGTTATCACAAACAAATGTACGGAAGCAGATTTCTGTAACAGCAATGTTGGTCAGCATCTTTGACTGGCACGGACCCGAATGGAGACGATGCTCAATTAAAGGAGGGACTGGCTGTCTTTCTCAATTTAAAGAACACTCTCTCCCCGCCCCTCCCACCGCCAAGAGGAAAAGAAAAGAGCGTGAAAGAGAACGAGAAGAGCCGGGTGCACGTGTCCAAACTACGACTCCCAGCAGCCCCCGCGTGAGCCCGCCCATCCGGAGGTGGTGCGGGTCTCCGCCCCGTGGAGCTCGGGGCTTGGGCCAGAGAGGGGCGGTGTTCTGGCCCCGCCCCTGCCCGCTCCCCGCCGTCGCCCTCCCCCAGGGTTGTGGCCACGCGCAGCGGCGGCGGTTGTTCCGCTTCCCCTCGGCCCGGGCCGTCGCCATTGCCGAAGGCTCCCTGCCCTCCCCTGCTGGCGCCCGCGGGGCTCGGCTGCCGCTCGGCCTAGCGGTAGCAGCGGCTGCTTTCCTGCGCGGCTCGTCTTCCCGCCCCGCTTCCCCTTCCGTCCCCGCCTGTCCCGCGCCGCGCGCGTGCCCGGGGCGGCTCCGGAGCCCGCCGGGAGCTCGGACCGAGGCGCCTCGCTGGGGCGGGGACCTTTCCTCGCCTGGGGTAAGTGTGCAGACAGGCCGGGACGCGGGCCGTCGCTCTCTTCCTCCTTCCTCCTCCGCGGCCTGGCCGGCGCGAGCGGCCCGCGGCAGCCTACCTGCCGGAGGCAGCGCCGGGGCATCCGCCACCTGCGTGCCTGGAGCCGAGGCTCCTGGGGCGGTGGCTCATTGTCTGCTCCCTAGGGCTGTTTTCTTCGGCTTTAGCCCGAAATGGGAAGCTCGCTAGGCTGGCGAAGTCTGACTCTTCCTGGACCCAGCCCTGCCCAGGGCCGTGTCGCGCCACAGGCTCTGCCCACTCTCGGTCTCCCTTCCCTCGCCTTTCAGCGTCCTCCCGTTCTCAGTTTAGTGGTCGACCTCACGTCTTGGCTTTTAGTCCTCGATTTTTCCTGTCGTACCGAGTCCCGGCCCCTCCTTGCTACCTCTCCGGTCGTCCTAGTTTCATCGGTTAGGCATATTGTCTCTCGTCCCTTTACTCTGTTCTAAACTGCAGTGTGCAGTCTCTTCCATATTCCGCGTTAGTGGGAACCTATAGTCTTGCGAGGGTTTGAGGGCCTCGCCTAATAACCGAACTTTCGGATCTTCTCGTGATTCTTGTTTGGTCTTCAGCCAGGGGGTGAATAGTTGCTTCTTTAGGTAATTTTAGGCGAAGGCTGGCTTTTCACCGTGTTTGGCTTTAACCCAACACACATAGGACGTTGCTACAGTCTTCGGTGGACTCAGTCTTTTGACTAATTCTTTAAAGATAAAGTCCTCCCAGAGCTAAAGTGTGAAAAGTAGTTTCTGTTGTTGGTTGGTGCGGGGCCTTATCCTCCTTGTAGCTTCATTTTAACTGGAAGTCGTGAGCGTGATTTGTTTCCTCCTTGATAAATCATGCCAACTCCCATTGATATAATTGTTTCAGTTCTACTTTACAAGTTGTCTGTAGTTGTTTGTTTTCTTTTTAACCTCTGTAAAAGACAAATCAAAATGGTTAGGCCTAAAATTAGACAACGACGAGCTGTGTTTTGGATCAAGGTTGTGCACGTCACGTTTTTCCCTTTCTCTGTGTGATTCTTCCGCTCTTATAAGTAGGCAGGATATTGAAATGTACAAGAATTTGCTTGTGGGGTTTTGTTTTTTGTAGGGTTATCCAAAAGAATAACATTAAATAAAATTAGATTGGGGTGAAGGCAGTGAATAGTAATTTTTAAAGCAAGTTAGAACTTGTCAACTTTGCCAGAAGCTCTATGGCATTTGTAAAACACACTCACACTAACTTCTAAGTATCTTTTATGGATATGTGGAAACATACATATACATACACACATACAGATACATATGAATGGAAAGCTTTGTTCATGTTCTGTTAATATAGGGTATTGATTAAGGCAATTCTTTAGTCCTTAGCTTTTAAATCTATTAATTACCCAAGAAAATATGTAGGTTGTTAAGCCCAGTTTCAGGGTTTGGTGAAAGTGGTTGATCAAAATTCAGTGAATTTTACTTTCAATAAATACTCTGCTTTTACCTAAGTGACTTTGTATGGAGCTTTAATACTGTCATCATTTGGTAGTGTCAGTTGTCAATTTGAGAGGGCTTATTGGTCAAAGGGGCCTAATGTACAGAAATGTTGGAGTGTGAAATTTGGTCTGTTGATGTCAGCCTCTCTGTCAGTTCTTCTACAAGCAGATGCTTTTACCAGGGAAGAGTGGCTGGATATTCCTCTTCACCTAGGGGGTTTGATTCCTGGTTTACCATTATTCAAAAAGAGAATTATTCTTCTGGACTTTGTGACATTTAATACTAACCTTCCAAACCCCAAATAAGTTTGTATTTGGAGTGTATCTGATAAACAAATGAATAGGGGTTCCCGTGGTTCTCTGATCTTTATGATAGGCAGGTTTCCAAGTAGGCATTGTTTACAGTGGTGTTTATTTCTTTTTAATTATATTTTTTTAAAGAAAAAAACATAAAACTTGCTCAGATAGCTAAGGATGAACTTTCAATTATACTTTTTAAAAAAGAGAACTTGTTCGAATAGATAAAGATAAAATAAGGTACTTTAAAGTCATTCCTATATTTCTTATGTCAATATTGATTATTCTTATAACCAAGTATTTTTTTTTGACTTTCTGAAATTTCTTTTTTTTTTAAGATTTTATTTATTCATTTGACAGAGAGAGATCACAAGTAGGCAGAGAGGCAGGCAGAGAGAGAGGGGGAAGCAGGCTCCCTGCTGAGCAGAGAGCCCCATGTGGGGCTCAATCCCAAGACCCTGGGATCATGACCTGAGCTGAAGGCAGAGTGTTTAACCCACTGAGCCACCCAGGCGCCCCTGAAAATTCTCCTTTTGATTAAAACTTGAAACTAGGTCTTGTTAAAGGCTAAGTCTTCAGGATTCTGATCAGTTTGTTTTCAGAAGCCCATCAAGCTACATAGAGGGCTAATTCCAGACTAGTCAGAGGGCAGGTAAGTTACTTAAAAATTGGAGTTGTCCCTTGTATCCTTCTTGTACCTTGGTAGAAGCAGAAAGAAAAGGAAAAATACCCCCCCTTGCCTTGAAGAAATACTGATTGCTTTCTTCTGTGATCAGAATTTTCACTACTTCTTCATTTTAGGGTCATTAACCTATTTAAAGATAGCCATTCTGAACATTCATGCGGGATTTCAGAGTTCTAGCCTATTTATTATCTCTGAGGTACATTAGTACTTACCCTTCCGTGTGTCTTGAATGGTTAGATGCTGGAGACCTGGATTTGAATCATGGCTCTTCTACCTGACCCTAGGTAAGACATGTACTCTTTCCAGGACTTGGTTGTCTTCTTCTGTAAAATGGGGATTGATAGTAATAATAATATAATACAACTTTCGTGGGGCTATTTAAAGCAAATGAGATAATGCAGGTAAAGTACCTTGCAAATGCAGTGCTTAAGTTCTTAATAAAGGTTAGTTAATATTCCATTCTAAAATGAGTTTAGGGTGCCTGGGTGGCTCATTCGTTAGGTGTCTGCCTTTGGATTGGTCATGATCTCAGGATCGTGGGGTCAAGCCCCTCATTGGGCTCCTTGCTCTTCGGGGAGCTTGCTTTTCCCTCTCCCAGTCCCCCTGCTTGTGTTCCCTTTCTCACTGTCTCTGTCAAGTAAATAGAGTCTTAAAAAATAAATAAATAAATAAATAAATAAATAAAAATAAAATGGGTTTTACATTTAATTGTTTCTATAGCAGATATTATGCTCCCAGACTTAGATTTAAGAATGCTTTCTGGAGGGGTGCCTGGGTAGCTCAGTCGGTTAAGCATCTGCCTTTGACTCATGTCATCATCCTGGGATCCTGGGATGAGTCCTCTTTGGGGCTCCTTGCTCACTGGGGAGTCTGTCTCTCCATCTACCCCTCCTTGTGCATGCTCTCTCTCTTTTTCTCAAATAAATAAATAAATAAAATCTTCAGAAAAAGAAGTATGCTTTCTGGAAGAGGTTGGGATATCAGGACCAATTTTCTGAGACCATAACTGTTAAATTAAAAATTTGGGGGGGGGGAGGCTTTGCCACTGATACAAAATACAGGTTTTTCAAATTTTAAAAAGTATGTGTATTTCTCATAGAAAATTTGAAGAGTAGCAAAGATTATTAAGAGAACAAAAATCACTTTAGCCTCAGCCCCCAGAAATAAGCATCATAATGGACTAGCATTTTCCCCCTTAGTTTTAAATTCCAAAAGTAGCACGTGCTTATTATAAAAGGTTCAAGGCAACCCAGTTATTTAGAATAAAAAAGTAAAATCTTTCCTCACTTTCTAGTCCTATTCCCTTAGAGGTACCTACTGTTAACAACTTTGTTTTCTTTATGCAGAAATAAGCACTATATGGTTTTAGCCAATTTTTAAAAATACAAGGTCTGGTTATTACATATTCTTTTCCATCTCAATATATACAGTTGTACTACATCTTTTTAACGGTCATGATATAGTCCATTGTCCTTTAATTATTCATTTTTTTAAAGATTTTATTTATTTATTGGACAGAGAGAGAGATCACAAATAGGCAGAGAGGCAGGCAGAGAGAGCGGGAGAAGCAGCCTCCCCGCCGAGCAGAGAGCCCGATGCGGGGCTCAATCCCAGGACCCCAAGATCGCGACCCGAGCCGAAGGCAGAGGCTTAACCCACTGAGCCACCCAGGCGCCCCTAATTATTCATTTTTTTTTTAAAGGTTTTATTTATTTGACAGAGCAAGAGAGAGAGAGAGTGCATGCACACAAGCCGGGGGGGGGGGGGGGTGACAGGCAGAGGGAGAGGGAGAAGTAGGCTCCCCATATAGCAGGGAGCGGGATGCGGGACTGGATCGCCAGACCCTGGGATGAGCTGAAGGCATTCACTTAACCAACTGAACCACCCAGGTGCCCTATTCATGGTTCTTTATGTTGCAGTAATCCCACCTTATCCACAGAGGATATTTCCAAGACCGCCACTGGATGCCTGAAGCTACGGATAGAGTGAAGCCTATATAAACTGTCTTTTTTCCTTATATACATACCTGTGATAAAGTTTAGTTTATAAATTAGACCCAGTAAGAGGTTAATAACAGTGACTGGTAATAAAACAGAACATATTGTTATAACAATATGCTATAATTAAAGTTATGTGAATGTGATCTATCTCAAAGTATCTCATTAGACTGTACTCATGTTTCTTGTGATGATGTGAGATGATAAAATGCCTACATGATGAGATGAAGTGAGGTGAATGGCAGAGGCAGTGTGATGTAATGATAGGTTACCATTGACCTTGGGATGATACCTCAGCCATGGGATCCAGGGAGGCGATTGACTGCTGGTAACTGAAATTGCAGAAAGAGAAACCGTGGTAAAGGGGGACTACTGTACAGATCTTCATCAACTTAGAAGGGGATTTTGTCCCGATAAAAACACTGTAAGTTGAAAATGGCATAAGGCGAAACATGATCATTTCACGTAGCCTGCCTTAAATGTGCTCAGAACACTTAGGTTAGACTGCTGGTGGGCAGAACTCTCTAACAATACTTACTTTATTTTCAAGTGTTGACTGTCTCATGTACTTTATTGAGTAGTGTACTGAAAGGGGAAAATAGAATGGTTTTAAGTGTGTGAGTTGTTTATCCTCTTGATCACGTAGCTGACTGGGAACTGTGGCTCGCTGCCACTGCCCTGTGTCACAAGACAGTATGGTACTGCATATTTCCAACCCTGGGAAAAGAGCAAAATTCAAAATACAGTACTGAGTGTGGAAACTTCACTTTCATGTCTTCGTAAGGATGAAAAGCTGTAGGTCAAACCATGGTAAGTCAGGGACAGTCTTCATTCTCTCAATTTTGAGCAAGTAGAACTGGAGCTTTACTGAGCTTCTGTGTATCTTTGTGCATATGCATATGTGTCCATATGTATTTCCATAATACAGTATTTCCATAAAAAAGTTTCTTCAGTGAGCGTTTTAAATTTTGGTAGATGCCAAATTACTGTCCAAAAGTCTACATCAGTCTATACTTCCTCATCAAATTCTAGACACTCTTCATACGTCATAGGTAGTAATCCTTCACCTTCTCTTAGGAAGATCTTTCCCATTTCACCTTTATCAAAAAAACATTCTTCTTAATAATTGTTGTATTGGGGCACCTAGCTGGCTTAGTCGGAGGAGCATGTGACTCTTGATCTCAGGGTTGTGAGTTCGAGCCCCATATTGAGTGTAGAGGTTACTTAAATAAATAAAACTTTAAATAAATAAAATTTAAAAGCTTTAAATAAATAAAACTTCAAAAATTTAAACATATTGAGTGTAGATGTTATTTAAATAAATAAAACTTTGTATTTTATTTTTTAAAGATTATTTATTTATTTGACAGAGATCACAGGTAGGCAGAGAGGCAGGCAGAGAGAGAGAGAGGAATGGAAGCAGGCTCTCCGCTGAGCAGAGAGCCCGATTCGGGGCTCGATCCCAGGACCCTGGGATCATGACCTGAGCCAAAGGCAGAGGCTTTAACCCTCTGAGCCACCCAGGCACCCCAACAATTGTATTTTAATCTTCTTTTTTTAAATATTTAATTTATTTATTTGACAGATCACAAGTAGGCAGAGAGGCAGGCAGAGAGAGAGGAGGAAGCAGGCTCCTTGCTGAGCAGAGAGCCCAATAATGGGGCTCGATTCCAGGACCCTGAGATCATAACCTGAGCCGAAGGCAGAGGCTTAACCAACTGAGCCAACCAGGTGCCCCCAGAGATTACTTCATGACCCAAGCCGAAGGCAGAGGCCCCAACCCACTGAGCCACCCAGGTGCCCCTTGTATTTTAATCTTAATATAATCTTTCTGAAATATGGGGGCTCCTGGGTGGCTCGGTCAGTTAAGCACCTCTGCCTGCCGCTGTCTACTTGTGCTCTCTATTTCTCTGTCAAATAAATAAATCTTTAAAAAAAAATCCTTCTGAAATATGTGTGGGGCAAGTAAGAGTTTTAACAATATAAAATAGCTTGGCTACTAAAATGAAATACGGGTATAGAAAAAGTTTCAGGAGTTGTAGGTTGCTGTGAAAATAAATTGATTATAGAAATTCAGGGAATAATATTGTAATGGTTTCATTGTAAGCTCACATCTGAAAATGAAATAAAATGCCCCCTTTAACCCTTTTTTCCTTTTTTTTTTTTTTTTAAGATTTCATTTATTTATTGACAGAGAGAGCATAAGCAGGGGGAGAGACAGAGGGAGCAGGAGAAGCAGGCTCCCCACTGAGCAGGGAGCCCAATGAGAGGCTCTATCCCAGGACCCTGGGATCATGACCTGAGCCAAAGGCAGACACTTAACTGACAGAGTCACACAGGTGCCCCTTGACCCATGTTTCTTGTCATTTACTGATTTCATCCTCATGCTTCAAATTTCCACCATTGAGTGTAGCTCTTTGGGAGTCTTTCTTGATCTCTACTATGATATAAATATTATTCTTATGTATTTTCTTAGCATGTTTTAATCCACAATCCTTATTTTGCGGTGTGTGGAAAGCATGAGTTATTTATCTGGAAATGAGAGTTATTTCTCAATTTTTGCCAGTTGAAACTAATCAAACAGGGAGATGTAAGGAAGAACTCATTAATGTTGGTTAAAAGTGATACACACACATACAGAGCACTTTTAACTCACTGAGTTCTTCTTCACATCTTTCTGATCAAGCTGTTACATTGGTAATATTTTTTTCAGGTAAATGCTTAATAGGTTCTGGAAAGCTACAAAGTTTTATTTTTGCTTTGCATTTATTTCATCAGAAAAGGTATATTTTGGGACACCTGCGTGGCTCAATTGGTTAAGCATCCAACTCTTGGTCTTGGCTCAGGTCTTAATATTCGGGTCCTGAGTTCAAGCCTCACATTGGGCTCCATGCAGGGCGGAGAGTGGGAGAGCAAGGTGAATTTTTTTTTTTTAAAGATTTTATTTATTTATTTCACAGACAGAGATCACATATAGGCAGAGAGGCAGGCAGAGAGAGAGGGGGAAGCAGGCTCCCTGCCGAGCAGAGAGCCCGATGCGGGGCTGGATCCCAGGACTCTGGGATCATGTCCTGAGCCGAAGGCAGAGGCTTTAACCCATTGATCCACCCAAGTGCCCTGCAAGGTGAATTTTAAGATACTTTCTCAGCTTTAAAATTTTTAATTACTGTTTGTTTGTTTTTTTAGTCTATTTTGTGATTTATAGGCTTAAAAGTGAAACAGAATTATTGTATAATAAACACAAGCAGCAAGAGGTGGGTAAAGCATTTAAACAAAATTTCAGGTGCTCTAAAGGGCAAAGTATTAAAAAAGGAGAAGGTACATTGGCACAAAAAATAGTGGAAATAGAGCTAGATGTTTGATAAGGTGTCTCTATTGTAAATTCTTCCTGAACTTTTTTCACCTTCCTGACTAAATACTTGAAAAGAATAAAGTTGCCTTTTTTTTTTCTTAAACCCTGTATTCCATTATGTATGGATAACTACTGTTGATATTTTGGTATGCTTCCTGCCAGTACTTTTTCTTCTTTATATATATGTGTGTGTACATAGTTTACTTTTATAAAATTAGAATCCTGTTCTGTATAATTTGTTACCATGCTAAATCTTGAAAGTGTCCCTTTGTTCTTAAAGATTCTCTTAAAATCATCTTTTAATGTTTGCCTGACATTCCATTGTACAGCTGTGCCTTATTTGCTCTTTTCCTATTGCTGAATGTGTAATTTAATTTTCAATATTTTATATAAAAATGTTATAATAAATGGTTTTCTAGTCATCCCTGATTATTTTAGAATATTTTCCTAGAAGTGGAATTGCTGAATGAAAAGGTATAAGCATGCAACAGTCTTAAATTATCCTTCAGAGAAGTTTGCTGTGTGTCATCACTAGCAATGTGTATTCCATTTGATTGCTATCCTCAATGAAGCAGCCATCATTTTTAATGAAATTAATAAAATTTGCTTATTAGGAAAATAAAAATACAGTTTAATTTGCCTTTCTTGTTTAAATGTAATTTTGTTTTAGTTAATTTGATTTACTTCTGATAAGTACACAGATGTAACTAGGTATTTGTGCCTAATATTTTTATTATTTTACTGGTCTTCAATAAAATTTTATTTACTTTTGTTTTCTAGGTTCATTGTCTTGTCTGAAAGTATTATCGTAACCTTTCCTTCCTTTCTAGTAGTCACAATATTGATTTCTGTTTTAGGGCTTTATTACATTGGCCAGAATTTCTAAGACATGGTTCAATAAGAGAGGTGATAATTGTCTTAGAGTATCTCTGATATTTTTACAATTAAGAATGATGACAGTTGTTGGGAGAGATTCTGTTCTGACTTTACAAAAAATAGGAATGGCTTCTGAATTTTATCAGATGTTTTTGTAATACTTCTTTAGGTGATGCTAACTAAGGTTTTTCTTCTTTTAACTACTAATAAGGGTATATATTAATAAATTTGCTAATAGCCAAAGGCACGTATTAGGAGGAACCAGAATCCCACTCATATTAGATACAGAATCGATACAGAAGTTATCGAAAGTAGAAAAAAAATCTCAGAAATTTAGTTTAATAGGAGTATACAGGCCATGTGGTAACTTCTGTAGTTCTGTAAAATCTTGAGGAATCCTTACTTTTTTGAGTCAGTTTTGATCATTTTGTATTTTTCCAGATTATATATATATTTTGATTTTCAAATTTGTTATTGTATGAATATATGTAATATTTTACCTTAAAGTCTGTGGTGTTTATTTCCACCTTTTACTAGTGATTTTGTTAATTTTTCATGATTTGCCAAGTGTTCATCTGTTTAGTTTTTAATAACCAGCTTTCAGATTTATCCTGTTGGTTTTCTGTTTTCTGATTCCCTGATTTCTGCTTTTCTCTTGATGATTAGGGATCTGATCAGTCATCTAAAATAGCCTCCATCTACCCCACTTGGTCTCTAACTTCTTGCCCTTCTGTGTCTGTCTGTATAGCACTTTTCATCTGAAGTCATTTTGGGTTTGTTCATTTTCTTGTTTCTCTATTTCTTTGCTGCTGTTCTATTTAGAAACTTAGAACACATGGGCATGGGGTAAGTATATGTTGGTTGAATGTCAATTTCTTTTATTTCTAATGATTTTTAATTTTTTAATTAATAGACTTTATTTTATGTAGCAATTTTAGGTTCACAGCAAAATTGAGTAAAAAGTACAGAGTTCCTATATATCCCAAGCTCTCCCTTACTCCCTTTACCCCCACCATCAACATCTCACCATGCGTGATACTTTTTTTTAAATTGATAAACCCAACATTGACACATCCATTATCAACCAAAGCCCATAGTTTAGGGTTCACTCTTGATATTATACATTTAATGGGTGTGGACAAAGGGTGGATTTTGACATGTATCCATCATCACAGTGTCATACAGAACAGTTTCCCAGCCTTAAACATCTCCTGTGTTCCACATAGTTAGCTCTCACTTTTCCTTAATTCCTGGCAACTACTAGTGCTTTTACTGTCTCCTTAATATTGCCTTTTCCAGAATGTCCTATAATTGGAATCATACACTATGTAACCTTTTCAGCTTGCAGTATGCGTTTAGGTTTCCTTCACATCTTTTGATGACTTGATAGCTCATTCCTTTTTAGCAATGAATTTTATTCCATTGACTGGATTTACTGCAGTTAGTTCATTCACCTGCTGAAAGACATCTTCATAACTTTCACATTTGTCAGTTATGAATATAATTGCTGTAGACATCTGTGCTTCATTTTTGTATGGATATAAGTTTTCAGCCGATTTGAGTAAATACCAAGGAGCATAATTGCTGGATGGTATGTTAAGAGTATATTTAGTTTTGTGGGAAATCTCCAAACTGTCTGAATTTCAAAGTGGCTTTACCGTTTTGCTTTCCCACCAACCGTGGGTGAGAGTGTTCGTGTTGCTCAGCATCCTCACGAGCATTTGATGTTTATAGTATTTTGGATTTTAGCTGTTCTGATAGGTGTGTAGTGGTATCTCATTGTTTTGATTTGCAGTACTCTAATGACTGATGTTGAGCATCAGTACTAAAGATGCATGCTGCTTTTCCATCCGTGGTTTCATTATAAATTATACTTAATAAAAACAAGCATCATACTTTCTGAGTCTTGTATTTTACTTAAATTCCTGTCTGTACTAAATGTCTTTGTTCAGTAAATTATCCAACTTTGTCTTTCCATGCCATTTTGTTTTAGTTGTGCCTTTTAAAAATTACATGTAGGTGTTTTTTTTTTTTTAAGATTTTATTTATTTATTTGAGAGAGAACACATGGGAGAATGCACTTGAGCAAGCAGGGGAAGCTCAAGCAGACCCCACACTGAATGTGGAATCCAATGTGGAGCTTAATCCCATGACCCTGAGATCATGACCTGAGCCAAAACCAGAGTCGAATGCCTAACTGACTGAGCCACCCAGGCACCCCTGTAGTTTATTTTTGTTTTAATTCAAAATGAATGCTTAAAACATTTGTTTATTGTCATAATGAATTCTATTGGGTGTGTTTCTATCATTTTACTTAACGTTTTCTTTTTTTTAATGATTCCTTGCTGCTGCTTTAATTGTAAAATATACATAAGATAAAAATTACCATCTTCATCATTTTTACATAATAGTTCTTTAGCATTAAGTACAGGTACCTTGTTGTACACCCATCACAACCACTTTTTCATCTTCCCCAACTGAAGCTGTATACTTATTAAAAACTAACTCTCCATTCCTCCTTATTCCTAATCCCTGGTAACCTATCTCTGATCTCCTTTATTTGTCTGAGAATTTTGCTTGTTCTAGATGAGTCATTTAAGTGGATCATGCAATATTTGCCCTTTTGCATTTGGTTTGTTTCACATAGCAGATGATGTTTTCATCTTGGTGTATTTTATGTATTGCATGTATTAGTACTTCATTCCTTTTTAAGCTGAACAAGAATACTCCATTGTGTGTGCGTATATATATATGTATATATATATATATACATTTGATCCTTGAACAATGTGGGGATTAGGGGTGTCAGCGCCTGCACACACAGTCCAAAACCTGTGCACAACTTTGACTACTCTCCCCAACACTTAACTACTGATAGCCTTCTGTTTTGTTTTTATTTTTATTTTTTTTCAAAGATTTCATTTATTTAACAGAGAGAGAAATCACAAGTAGACAGAGAGGCAGGCAGAGAGAGAGGAGGAAGCAGGCTCCCCGCAGAGCAGAGAGCCCGATGCGGGGCTAGATCCCAGGACCCTGAGATCATGACTTGAGCTGAAGGCAGAGGCTTAACCCACTGAGCCACCCAGGCGCCCCTGATAGCATACTGTTGACCAGAAGCCTTACCAATAACATGAACAATTATTAACACATAATTTGCATGTTATATATGTTATAGATTATAGTGTTATAAAACAACATGTTACTCAGAAATCGTAAGACAAATTATGTAGTACTATATCAAAAAACTGGCATACAGTGCACAGTTCAAACCCGTGGTGTTCAGAGGTCAGCTGTATATCACATTTTGTTTATCTAGTTATCTGTTGGTCTAGTTTTTGCTTTGTAAATTATGTTTCTTGCTTTTATCTCACTTATTTGGAATTTATACATCTTGGTTTTTGTGTTTGTTTTTTTTTAAAGATTTTATTTATTTATTTGTCAGAGAGAGAGAGAGAGCGCGAGCACACAGGCAGAGTGGCAGGCAGAGGCAGAGGGAGAAGCAGGCTCCCTGGCAAGCAAGGAGCCCGATGTGGGACTCGATCCCAGGACGCTGGGATCATGACCTGAGCCGAAGGCAGCTGCCCAACCAACTGAGCCACCCAGGCGTCCCTATACATCTTGTTTTTAAGTCCACTGATTTATAGTTTAAATGAATTCAAGTATAAATCTAAGTTAGAAAAAAATTAATTTTTCTGGTTTGTCAGTGTGAAAGAAAACTATACTTTGACTACCCGTAAATTAGAAGACTAGGGGCGCCTGGGTGGCTCAGTGGGTGAAAGCCTCTGCCTTCGGCTCAGGTCATGATCTCAGGGTCCTGGGATGGAGCTCTCTGCTCCATATCCCTGCTCTCTTGCTCCCGCAGGGAGCCTGCTTCTCCCCCCCACTCTCTCTGCCTACCTCTCTGCCTACTTGTGATCTCTGTCTGTCAAATAAATAAATAAAATCTTAAAAAAAAAAAAAAAGACTAGCTTCTCCTCTTAATCCACCTTCACTTTATCTGCTTTTCCTCTCCATGGTGAACTTGGAACTTTGTATTGTTCATATATTTTTTACCTATTTCATGTTTTCAACTTCTTTCAAGTCTTTTATCTTGTTAATTACATTCAATGTTAACATAAATTATTTAAATTTTATTTAGATGGAGTTGGTGCTCATTGCAGTTTTACTCAGACTTACATTTAAGGTGATTCATTCAAGTTTGTCAACCAGCATTTTCAGCTAATTTTTGTTTAAGTTTATTAGAGAGAGAGTGTACAAGCAGAGGGGGGGTGGAGGTAGGGAGAGAGAATCCTCAATCAGGTGCCCCCTTTTTTCTTTTTCCTTTTTTTCTTTTTATTGAAATATTTTGACAGATCATGTCTTTTATACATATTCCTTAATATTGCCTGATACATTAGCTCCTTACAGTCTTTGTACTTGGTTCTTTTCTCATTTCCAGAAATATTTTTGGTTATTTTGTTTTAGTTTTCTTTCTTGAAAATACTTAACAATAATTAGGTTGGCTTGTCATTTCTGTCCCTTGTGTGAGCTTCTCAAATATTTGTCTTGTCACTCATTTGATTTTCCTTTATCTCTTCCAACATAGGCTTTATTTCTGCTATTGAAATTTTAGCTACTTTATAACCTTTAAAAATTTGTGCCACTCCCTTTTCTTAAATTACTTTCATATTATCTTTGGTTTTTCTCTCCATATATGCCTGTTTCCTAGTTTGCCAGAGTGTTTAGGAATTAGTTCTGTGTCTGGAGATGATTCATCATCTAAGTCAGAATGCTTTATGTGATAGGTATTATCTTTTCTTGTGTTACATTATTTTTTGTTGGGATCAACAAAAATTATTGAATATTTTTTCTGCTTCTTTATCTTTGAATTGTAATTGTTATATATTATCTGATGTATATTTGTTAGAAGTGTTCGTGGGTTACCCTTGCTATAGTTAGCTGGGTTTCGGATGAAACCTCTTAGGTGTATTGCCAAAGAATACATAGCTCCTAGCCCGAGTTCTGGTGATTAATAGACATTCATCTGATATAGTAGTTCTGGTGGGATCTTATCCTACGCTGGTTTCTGGCTTGTGCCATGAGGGCTCTTTCTGATTCTAGCCTTATACCCACAACACAACACTTTGGTTATATGATTACACCTCTCAGGAAGCCATGTGCCAGTCCATGTTTCTCTGTGCTTATATAGCTCCAGTGCATGGTAAAATCCTAACTGTTATGTAGAAAGATCAGAGGGGAAAATAAGGATCTCTGGTTGCCACAAAACCCCTCTCTGCATAGCAAGAAACAGCTTAGCAAGGGCAGGAAACTAGTTCAGTTCTTTGAGGCTGACTTGGTCTTTAAATAAAAGGATGGCTAGTAGTAGAGAGGGACAACGTGTCTTCATACCTTCTTTTAGGCAGATGGTTGAACTTAGTTTTATGAAGCAGAGCATGACTGGGTCATGAATCTTAGTTAAGATTGACCTTATTGTTAGTGGATCTCCTTCAGAGATCTGATATAAATTGTTTTCGTGGAAATTTGTGATAGTCCACGGGTGGCTTCTGGTTTGATAACATTGTTTTATGAGAATAAGCCGGCTCCAGTTTTTGTTTAACCTAGATAACCACTACAGGAATCATAATCTGTCTGCTCTTAACCATTTTTTAGTCAAAGGTCTTATTTTTAGATTGATTATCACTGTGATAGTAGGAAATGTTATCTTGTTTCAGTTCACATCTCTTCTGAAGTTGAACCCATTTCATAAATCTACTGCCCCCCGCCCTTTTTCATTTTTGAATTGCCATTTGGGTTTTGTGACCAAAGCCGCTTTTTTTTTTTTTTTTTTTTTTTTTTTTTTTTTTTTTTTTTTTTTTTTTTTTTTTTTTTTTTTTTTTTTTTTTTTTTTTTTTTTTTTTTTTTTTTTTTTTTTAATGGTTGTTCCTTATTTCCCCATTCCCTACCTTACGGTCATTTTGAAGCATTTCTGAGTCTTGTCCCTTTTTTCATGCTTGGTCATTGTTTTACTTTTTCACTGTGGAGATTGGGTGAAGGCCAAGGGGAAAAAGAAAAAAAAAAAGAAGGATCACATTTCAATTACTATGTTTCTTTACACACCCTGCTTCCTCTGTATATAGAGACCTTCCTCTCTTTCCTTGCCTGGTAAATTCCTTCTCATCCTTCAAAAGCTGAGTCTGATTTCTTGGCCTAATAACTCATATAAATGGGAGCTGTGGTTCCTCTTTTCATTGTATTCCACACATCCCTATCAGCTCTTACCTTATTTCAGAGTAGTTGTCTGTTATTTTCCCACTGACGCCAACTCAGAGGGGACACTGAATCATAGTTATCTTTGATCTCTAGCATCTGACACACTGTAGGCACAAAATAAATATCTGACTGACTTAGGAGAGACTAAGGTTTTTTCCTTCAACTGTGTCATTTCCCTGCTTCTAGTGTGAAAATAGGAAAAACATCTTTCTGGGAAGTGGAGTTACAAATATTTTTTTGTTTAGATTTTATTCTGGTCTGGGTTTTTTGTTTTTGTTTTTGTTTCTGTAATGATCGGGCACTACTTTTGAGAATAAGAAATACTCAAAACCAACCTCTCAAACTTCCAGGTGCTCCCTGTTGCCCAGCACCTGTGACTTTTTGGTCCTACCCCACAATCTGATTTTTCACTACGTGTAAAAAGTCTGCCATATGCCCTCTTGTCTTCTTGCTGTCTCATGAACTAGATCGTACTTGTTCCTACTTGTTCCTGTTGTCCAGAATCCCATCTTTTTGATGGGAATGTGCTCTGTTGTAAATTGAGATTGTAGTAGGGATTGAGTAGTGAGAATTTAGACTGCTTATTGTATGCTGGTCTTATATTGAGTATGTGATTGCTAAGATGAGGTTCCTGGATCAGTTTTATCAATTGTGAGGATCAAAATAAATAGAGCATTTAATTGTCTTAGTTCTAGAATAGTGATCTGGAAGAAGACAGAGTAGTGATGGTTACTTCAAATTTTGCTGTGTTCCCTCTGGCCTAGAAAGGAAAAAAACCTTCCCTTGACTTTGATGCCATCACAGATAAACCTTTCACTGGTTGATTATTCGTTCAGTAATTCCTATATAGACAGATGAACTGGATACAGTGCTAGGTGTTAGTGATGTAGTGGCCCACAAAATACTCAGTGGATCCATGCTTGTGGAGTTTATAACGTTGTTAAGGAAGATAGACATTAAAGCAAATCCATTGTGATGAATGTTAAAGGAAATAAAGTAATATGCATGGGTTGGGAGTGAGGAGAAGGTGTTCTGAGAAAGTGGCCTTTAGTCATTACTTGAAGTGAATGTTTGACAGGTGGAGCTGGTGGACAGAAAGTAGGGTGACCAACTCACCCTGAGTTGCTGAGGCCTTTCCTGGGTTTAGTGCTGAAAGTCTGGTTTCCCAGGGAGATGGAATGATTGGTCAGTGAATGGAAAATCTTCCTAGGAGGTCCCATGTAAGGCCTGAGGTGGCTGTTAGAGAAACTGAAAGAATGGACAAAGTGACAGGAGAGCTCTTTAAAACTACAAAAATGAGTATGGAAAGGTAGGGGCCTGCTCATGCACATACTGTTGAGCTCTGTCTTCAGTCTCTCACTTGAAGGCTTTAAGTGGGACATGGCAGAGTTTAATGTACTTGTAAGTTGTTCCCCCTGCAGTGTGAAGAATAGACTGGGAGGGGCTGAGAGCATTTGGGGATAATAAATAACAGCGATTAAGTCGTAGGCTGCAGTGACTTAGACGTTTTGAGAGGCATGGATAGTTTTGAGAATTAGGATATTTAGAGAGTGTGAAAGCCTCTGAAACAAATGATTTTCAAAAATTGTTTGAACACTAATTCCTTAAAAATGGAAAACCTGACCATTTTTACTTCCATATTTTTTTCACCTGATAGACATTTTACCAGCAGAACACATAATCCAGAGAGCAGTTTTGTTTTTTTGTTAAATGATGACAGCTGGTCTTTTTTCCACAAATGAAGACCAGCAGAGTAGAAGATAGGAGGTGTAGCTTTGAAATTTTGAAGATGATTCCTTTTCCGAGCACAGCAAGAAGTATGACTTTAGGTCGTTTGTCACCT
Organism: Mellivora capensis; assembly: GCA_004024625.1. Classification (NCBI taxonomy): domain Eukaryota; kingdom Metazoa; phylum Chordata; class Mammalia; order Carnivora; family Mustelidae; genus Mellivora; species Mellivora capensis. Next base: position 20,960 of record PISX010019226.1, read on the forward strand.
TGAGAGTAGTCCCACTGCAAGGCTGTATGATTTTTTTTTTTAAGATTTCATTTATTTATGTGAGAGAGAGACCGTGAGAGAGAGCATGATCGAGGAGAAGGTCAGAGGGAGAAGCAGACTCCCCATGGAGCTGGGAGCCCAATGCGGGACTCGATCCTGGGACTCCGGGAAGGCAGTTGTCCAACCAACTGAGCCACCCAGGCATCCCAAGGCTGTATGATCTTTCCAGTGATGCTTCCATTCTTCATTTGTTTAGAAGTCTTCTTTTTAAAATACTCTAGGAGACTGCAGCAATTGCTTCAGAGTTGTTTCTTCCCCAGAGGGGAACCATCCATCTCTGCCTCTGTTTCCTTCAATCCGTTTCTTTCTGTGTCTACATCTGCCCCACTGTGACTGCTTTTCCCTTAGAGAGAAAGGATAATTCATATATGATAAAATCCACCCTTTAAAAGGTATAAACTAAGTGGATTTTGTTTTTCTGTATTTGTAAGATTGCATAATCATCATCACTCATCACAGAGAGAAATCTTGTACCTGATAGCAGTCACTCATTTTCCCCAACTGCTTCTCTTTGTCCCAGGCAACCACTCATGTATTTTCTGTCTCTATGAATTTGTTCTGGACACATAAGCAGATTGACATAAAACATGGTCTTACGTGACTGGTTTCTTCCATTTAGCACAGTGTTTTCAAGGTTGTAGCATGTATGAATACTTCATTTCTTTTTATGACTAAATAATACTATATTTTATGGGCTTACTGCATTTTTTTAATCCATTCATCGGTTAATGGAAATAGGGTTGCTTTCACTTTTTGACATGTTAATGAATAGTTCTTCTGTGAGCATTTGTCTATAGGTTTTTGTATGGACATATTCTTAATTCTTTTGAGTATATACTTTGGAATGGAATTGCTGAGTCATAGGGTAACTTCATGTTTAACCTTTTGAAGAGCTACCAGGCTGTTTTCCAAAGCAACTGTACCATTTTGCAGTCCTGCCAGCGGTGTGTGAGGTTTCCAGTTTCTCCCTGTCCTCACTAACACCTGTTACTTTCTGTCTTTTTGAATGCAGCCATCCTACTGGGTATGAAATGGTATCTCATTGGAGTTTTAATTTGCATTTCCCTAATGGTTAATGATGTCAAGTATCTTTGGGCTTATTGGCCATTTGTGTATCTTTTGAGAAATAGGTACTCAGATCCTTTGGGAAAGAATTTTATGTTCAGAGTTGATTTAGAGCAATGCCTCTCAGAATCTTTTGGTAATATACTAAAAACTTTTGTAAAATACTATAAAATGGAAATAAAAGAAAAACCAGACATACAAAATACAAGCCCCTTTTGTTGTTGCTGTTGTTGTTGTTAGGGTCAAAAGCAAATTATTGTGTCAGATTGCTCTGAAAGTTTCTAAACACTTTTTTTTAATTTTCGTATTTCATTGAGTACTGGTAAAAGAAATAGTCCATGTAGCTCTCTTTGAGTGGTACTGCTTTAAATTACTAAAAGACATTTGAAAAGCAGTGCAGCTTTTTCTGTGTTTGAACTCAAGGCATAGCTTGTTTCTTGTGTATTCTGTACTTCCAGCTCTGACTCCCAATTCTAACTTGATATTGAGTCCCCCAGAGGGCTGGTTTTGAGACTTGATGAAAACAAGCATTTCATACGGATTTTACATAAGCATGTTACGTTTTATTGGGATAAGCTAGAGGGTCCAGTTTCAGCAGAAGACAAGGCGCCTGAGATTTGCAGCCAGTGAGGGCAGCCTTCTGACCATTTCCCGGTTTTCCTCACAGGAGAGTCCCTCGGTGTGGATGACACTGTGCTTGTGAAGGGGAGGTTCCTGCTAGGTTTTCAGAAGCACAGAATGCAGGTTTACCATAAAGCTTCGTATACTTCCAATCATGTCACCCTGAAATTCCAACGTAGTTATCTTACTTGTTTATAAATAAATAACTTATCACTTGGCTGTAACATCCTTGTCCTAATGTTCTGTAACATCATAATTTCTTACCTCATTATTTATAGTTATACGGAAATAAGTATTATTCATCCTCAACCTCTTTCTGACCCTGTAGCCATGAACAGTCTGTGAGCATGAGCAGTTCATTATCTCCTGTCTTAAAAGTTATAAGAGGTCTAAGCATGCAGGCTGTTCTGTCTCTGAAACCTTTTAGTCTAGGGACACCAAGGAATGCATTCTTACACTATTGTGATTATTTTATGTTTTGGGTGGTGAAATTCTGAAACAATTTTGGGTCATTAGAAAGTATTTTATTTGTTTATAGTGGCCTTAAACTAATGAGGGTGGATAGAGTATTTTTGAAGCATTTGAAGTAAGTTTGAACATTTGTTAGTCCTTCTGTGTTAAAAGCATTATTTTGGACAATGTCAGATGGATACAGCAAATTAAGAAAAGTGTTCTTGCAAGCCAGGAGTTTAAATTCTTATAGAAGAAAAGAAAGATGCCGGAGACTGAAGTACAAAGATGTGTGTAAGTGTAAAACTTACGGACAGCATTGTATCATTCTGGGTCCAATCAGGAGAGAAACCACACAGTAATTTGAACATGGAAAGAGTTATTGACTATAACAAGAGAGTAGAATATAGAATAATGAGGGATGAGCTAATAAGAAGTAAATAGCAGTAGCAGGTAAGGAGCAGCTGCTACCCCTACAGCTCATATCTCAGAACCTAGGAAGGGGCCGTCTTTCCACTAGAGCTGAGATCCAGATCTTGTTGGAGAGAGATGGCTGAGGATCCTTGAATGGTAGAGGTGCTGTGTGGGCAGAACTTGCTGGACATCTGCTCTCTAGGGTACCAGAGAAAGCTGTTGACAGGGAGGTGTTAACTCCACTACAGAAGCTCCCAAAAAGAGAGTGGGAGAAGCTGTGGGCTGCCGGATATGGTGCTGGTCGCCTAGCGGTACAGAAGCCTGGTGTTGGAGGAGTTTGGGGAGCAAACACACCAGAACCAGGAAGCAGAACTTTTCTCCTACATTGTGTCCTGCGCCCTCTACTGATAAAGCTTAATATCATGCCAGCTGGCCAGGGAAAAACACTGAAAGGTCCCAGGTCTATTTTCAGAGTAGACAAAAAGGATGAACTTGGAATTGAAAGACACTAAATCAGTAACTAGCATGGGAATGATATTAGTGCTGTCAGAGCTCATAGGAGTAGAGCTCCTATGAGATTATGACAGTTGAAGAAGTAGTAGTGTATGAATTCTTGAAGATCAGTAGGGTGTGTATTTTGTTTTGTTTTGTTTTAATTCAAATGTGGTTGACATACAATGTTATATTGCTTCCAGGTGTACAGCATAATGATTTGACACTTTTTTTTTTTAAGATTTTATTTATTTATTTGAAAGAGAGTGAGTGAGGGAGAGAGAGCACAAGCAGGGAAAGGGTCAGAAGGAGAGGGAAAAGCAGACTCCCCTGCCGAGCAGGGAGCCGGACGTGGGGCTCACTCCCAGGACCACAGGATTATGACCTAAGTGGAAGGCAGCTGCCCAACCAATTGAGCCGTGATTTGATACTTCTATACATTATGAAATGCTCACCACAATAAGTGTGGTTACCATCTGTTACCAGACAAGGTTATTACAATACTATTGACTGTATTCCCTGTGCTGTATTTTTCATCCCTGTGACTTATTTATTTTGTAACTGAAAGTTTGTACCTCTTAATCCCCTTCATCATTTTGCCCAGGATTGGTTGTTTGTTTGTTTTTTTTAATTGAAGAGAACAACTGTTTTTTCCTCATTACAAAAACAGTACATGTTCATTTTAAAATTAATTAGAATATGGACAGTTATTTTTGTCCTTGTGTATATTATAAAAGGATGGGAAAAGCAATCAGCTCTATTACCCTTAAGAGAACCATTGTTAATCATTTGATAAAATATAGCTAGGTAGAGGAGATAGTGGGGAGGAAAAGCTTTCTATGATGGTGTTTGCTGCTGCTTTCGTATATTTGTTTACAGAAAAAATTGGCTTTGAAATATAATAATGCTAGGAATGCCTGGGTGTTTCAGCAGGTTAAGTGCCTGCCTTCAGGTCATGATCCAAGGGTCCCAGGATCAAGTCTGATACCAGGCTCCTAGCTCAGCAGGGAGACTGCTCCTCCCTCTGCCTGTCACTCCCCCTACTTAAGCTCCTGCTCTTTCTCTCTCTCTCTCTCTGACTAATAAATAAAATCTTAAAAAAAAAAAAGAAATACAGTAATGCTAAATGATATATACTAGCATTTTGAGGAACTTTCTGTTTGGTGTTCTTGCGAAATACGTTTGTGTAAGTTCTTTTTAAATGTTTCATTATATTTGAATTAATTTTAAAATTCCAGTGTAATTAACCTACAGTGTTGTATTAGTTTCAGATGATTCAGCAATTCTATGCATTACTTAGAGTTTATCACAGTAAGGGTACTCTTAACCCCCTTCACCTATTTCACCCATCCTCCCCCCACCGACCTCCCTTCTGATAACTATCAGTTTTTTCTCTATATTTAAGGGTATGTTTTTTTGTTTATCTCTTTTTTGTTGTTGTTCATTTGTCTTGTTTCTTAAATTCCATATATGAGTTTAGTCATACGGTATTTGTCTTTGACGGACTTATTTCGCCATAACTTTATACCCTCTAGATTGACCCATGTTGTTGCAAATGGCAAGATTTCATTCTTTTTTATGATTGGATAATATTCCACTGTATTTATATACCACATCTTTATCCATTCATTTATGGGTAGACACTTGGATTGCTCTTATAATGTGGCTATTATTTAATGCTGCAATAAACCTAGGGGTGAATATATCTTTTTGAGCTAGTGCTTTTTAATTTTGGGGGTAAATATCCAGTAGTAGAATTGCTGGATTTTATGGTAGTTCTATTTTTAATTTTTTGAGGAATTTCCATGCTGTTTTCCACAGTGGCTGCTCCAGTTTGCATTCCCACCAACAGTGCATGAGGGTTCGTTTTTCTCCACCTCTTTGCCAACAGTTGTTTCTTGTGTTTTTTATTTTCCCCTGTCATGTGTGAGATGATGAGATCTCATGGTTTTGATTTGCATTTCACTGGTGATTAGTGATGTTGTGCATCTTTTCATGTGTCTGTTGGGAATCGTAGGTATTCTTTGGAGAAATCTCTGTTCATGTCTCCTCATTTTTTTCTTTTTTTTTTTTTTAAAGACTTTATTTATTTCTTTGACAGGCAGAGATCACAAGTAGGCAGAGAGAGGAGGAAGCAGGCTCCCTGCTGAGCAGAGAGCCCGATGCGGGGCTTGATCCCAGGACCCTGAGATCATGACCTGAGCCGAAGGCAGAGGCTTTAAGCCACTGAGCCACCCAGGCGCCCTCAAAGACCATTATTAATGAATGGAAATAATTACTTCGTTAAGACTACCGGGTTTATACATAGTTAAAAATATCCTTAAACTTTTCTACAGTGGACTCTATGTTTTATTTTCCTCATTTTTTTCTTACAGATTTTATTTATTTGTCAGAGAGAGAACACACCTGTGCTCAAGCACAAGCTGGGGAAGCTCTTCTGCTCTTTTTTTTTTTTTCCTGCTCATTTTTTAATTGGATTATTTGCTTTTGGATGTTGAACTGTGTAAAGTTCTTTATATATTTTGGATACTAACCCTTTATCACTTAAATCATTTACAAATATCTTCCCCCATTCAGTAGGCTGTCTTTGTTGTCTTCTAATTTTGTTGTTTGTTTCCTTTTGCTGTACAGAAGCTTTTTATTTTGATGTAATATTTATGTAACTTAAGTTTGTCAAATAGACAATCACTAGACATCACTTTGGTGCTCTTTAAATGACCTTTAGGAAGATAATCACATTGTAATCACATTAATGGAATGTTGCATCTTATAAGTCATCATGCTTCAGTCCTCTTTGTTCAAATACTGTCATATGAATGCTCCTTGTAGGAACAGGGTTCTAGCAGACTTAATCTGAGAAAACAAATTGAAAATAAATCTTGCCCTTGTTGAGGTTTAGGAATTAATTCCTCCCTAGATATCAAAGACTGAAGGATTCTCATAAAAGAGAAAGACTTTATAATACCATATTACTGATTATTGGCATTTATACTTTTTGGAGAGTAATTCTAGAGAATGAAAATGAAGTTCTTGGTTGTTAACCCACAAGTGGGCTCATATAAATGGTCAGAATACATAATGTTAGGAACATTTTCAGAGAAAAATCCTCTACTACTAAATCTAGACTAGTTCTTACTGACTTATTAACCTTTTAACCAGTTTGGTAGAGAAGTGAATTGTTTACTTTCATTTAAAAAAAATTTTTTTTAAGATTTTATTTATTATTTGACAGAGATCACAAGTAGGCAGAGAGGCAGGCGGAGAGAGAGGGGGAAGCAGACTCCCCGTTGAGCAGAGAGCCCGATGTGGGGCTCGATCCCAGGACCCTGAGATCATGACCTGAGCCGAAGGCAGGGACTTAACCCACTGAGCCACCCAGGCACCCTCATTTTTTTTTTTAAGATTTTATTTATTTATTTGACGGAGAGACACAGAGAGGGAGGGAACACAAGCAGGTGGAGCGGGAGAGGGAGGCAGACTTCCCACTGAGCAGGGAGCCGGATGTGGCCCTCCATCCCAGGACCCGATCATGACCTGAGCCGAAGGCAGCTGCTGAACAACTGAGCCACCCAGGCTCCCTGCTTTCCATTTTTGACAGATTTAAGAAAACTACTAACAGTACAGCTTTTAAGCCTTTTGGATATAAGCTTTGACTTAGAAATATCCAATTTAAAAATAACCACTCTTCCTCTGATTATGTATGAGTAGTTGTGTAGAAGTGTTTAGAATAATGCTAGATTTGGGGCATTTGGGTGACTCAGTTGGTAAAGCATCTGGGTTCGGCTTAGGTCATGATCTCAGGGTCCTGGGATTGAACCTCATGTTGAGATTTCTGCTCAGTGGGGAATCTGCTTGTCCCTCTTCCTCCCCCCACCATGCTTGTGCAAGCTTACTCTCTCTCAAAAAAATAAATATAAGCTTTAAAATAAAAAAAGAATAGTGCTGTTCAACTTGAACTTGTTGCCATGATGGAAATATTCTATATCTGTGCTGTCCAGTACGGCAGCCACTAGCCACATGTGACTGCTCAGCACCTGAAATATGGCTAATGTGACTAAGTATCTGAATTTTATTTAAATAGGCATGTATGGCCAGTATGTCTACCTATATTGGATAGCACTGTTTACAGAATACAAGGAAACCATTTTAAAACAAGTAATTTGAAGATGACTTTAGGAGCAACTCCTATAGGTGGTCAGTCTCTCTACCTGATAGTATTCCATTTTCCCCAAATATCTTAATTTGATATATTTTGAAAGTGGTTTTTGGTCACTAATGTAATTATTAAAATGTGACAGCGATCCATTTCTTCTTTAAAGGTATCTTAAAAATGCACATCCTGGGGCATCTGGCTGGTACAATCAGTAGAGCATATGACTTTTTTTTTTTTTTTTAGAAATATAGTTTTATTTGTAAATTAATTTCTTCCTCCTTCCCTCACTCCTTCCTTCCTTTCATTCTATCTTGGCAGAGTCCTTATTTCAGTATAGTCCAATTTGTCTTTGCTATGTGACTGTAGGACTAGATGGTGTTGAAATGAGTAGAGCATATGCCTCTTAATTTGAGGTTTATGAGCTTGAGCTTCATGTTGGCCATAGAGATTACTAAAAAGATTAAAATAAAGATGCATATCCCTCAGTGATGTCTGTTTTTATAACCTTACTTACACAGCCAGTCTTGATTCATTTTAGTATGCATCTGTTGAGCACATACAGTGTGCCATACTCTGTACTGTGTGCTAGGAGTACAAAGATTAATACGGCATAATTGTCATTAGCCATTCAGTCTAGCTGGGATTAAGGGAGAGGGAAGTGGGGTTAAAGAAAAACTTTTTAGTGTTCAGTTTTTTGTTGTTGTTTTTGATTTTAAGTAGGGCCCCATGCCCAATATGAATCTTGAACTCAGAACCCTGAGATTAAGTTAGTTGTGTGCTCTACTGAGTAAGCCAGGTGCCCCTTAAGTGATTGGTTTTTTAAACCTCTGTATGCCATTTGATACTGTTTAGGAATATATATATATATATATATATATTAGTATATGTGTAAATATATTTTAAATATATAAAATATATATTTAATATAGAAATATATAAAATAGGGGCACCTGGGTGGCTCAGTGGGTTAAAGCCTCTGCCTTTGGCTCAGGTCATGATCTCAGGGTCCTGGGATGGAGCCTCACATTGGGCTCTCTGCTCAGCAGGGAGCCTGCTTCTCCCCCTCTCTGCCTGCCTCTCTGTCAAATAAATAAATAAAACCTTTAAAAAAAGAAATATATAAAAATAACATATAAAAATACATTAAAAATGAATATATATATTTTAAAGATTTTATTTGAGAGAAAGCAAGAAAGAGAGTGAGAAAGAGCGAGAGCAAGTGGGGGAGATGGGCAGAAGCAGACTCCCCACTGAGCAGAGAGCCTGCTGGGGGACTCAATCCCAGGATCCTGGGATCATGACCTGAGCCAGAGGCAGAGGCTTAACCCACTGAACTGCCCAGGTCCCCTGGAATATATATATATATATTTTAACTTATCTCACTTCTCAAAAAAAAACATTTTGCTTAATTAAGCAAGGAGGGATTTTTTTTTTTCCTGCCTTTCTATCCTTGCTGGATTATTTTGTTTCATTCCCTCGTATTAGAGGAATGCAGCCTCAGAATTCTCATCACAGCGTACAGGACAGGACGCGGCAGCCAGCCATTGGGGAGCCTTCAGAGTAGCTCTGTGAAGTGAAGCCTGCTGGCTGTCAGCATCTCTGGTAGTACCTGGAATATCCTGCCCCCATGTTTTATCTGTGCAAACTGTTCTTTACATCATTTTTTAAGTTACAGTGATGCTCTTTTAAAGGGATAGACGTGATCTCTCACCCCTCCGTACGCATGCATTCATTTAGCAGACATTCATGGATGGCCTTGTATATGGCAGGTCCTTTTGAGCACGAGGTGGGAAGTAAGCTATGTCACTTCTAGAGGCCCACATGCCCTCTCAGTCTCTCTCTTCCATTTTGTTGGCGACTTGTTAAGATAGTGGAACTTGAGCATCGCAGCAGCCTAGATCCATAAATCATCTCAAGGAGAAAAACTGACTTCCTCATGTTTGGTGTCCACTAGAAATAAACCTTCATTGTGTTAAAACATTAGGATTTGGGGATACATTTGTTACCAGTGCATAGCCTGGTCTGATAAAGGGTTGTTTTTGGTCTTTTATTGGTATGACATTGCTACTATAAATGTTCTTACAATTTGCACATGTGTAAGAGTTTCTTGGATTTATATCCAGGAGTAAAATTGCTGAGTTGCAGAATGTAAAAACAGACGGTCTACTTTCCAAGCTAATACCAAGTTGTTTTCTGAAGTAGTTTTTCCTTTGCACTCCTGCTAGCAATTAGGAAAATTCTTTTTGCTCTACATCCTGGATAGTACTTGATTTGGGTCAGCCTTCTTAAATTTTGCCAGTCTGGAAGGTATAAAATGGTATCTGCTAGTGACCTTAGCTTACATTTCCATGATTTTTTTATGAGGTTGGGCATGTTCTTATGTATTTATTTACTTTGTCTTCTACGAAGTGGTATTTGGGTCATTTGCTCATTATTGATTGGATTGCTTGTCTTTTAGTTCTCTTTTTTTTTTTTTTTTAAAGATTTCACTTATTTACTTGGCAGAGAGACACAGCGAGAAAGGGAACACAGTAGGGGAAGTGGGAGAGGGAGAAGCGGGCTTCCCACTGAGCAGGGAGCCTGATGCTGGGCTGGATCCTAGGACTCTGGTATCACGACCTGAGCAGAAGGCAACCACTTAACGACTAAACCACCAGGTGCCCCTTAGGTTATTTCTTTATAGAAATTCTTTGTATGTTCTGAATATAATTTTTGTCAGCTGCTTCCTTTGCAAATATCTCCTGGTTTGCAGCATATCTAATGTCGTATTTATCAGTCTTTTCCTTTATATCATAAAGATAACTCCTCTACATAAAGATGCCCTCCTATATGATTTTCTGAAAGTTAGAATTTTGCCTTTCACATTAAATCTTTAATTCATCTAAAGATATTTTTGGTATGGAAGTGGAACTGATAGCTCAGTCTCCTTGTGTTGCCTCCCAGGAAGTTACAGAAAGTCATTCTCAGGATCATCAACAGGGGATAAGAAAAAGGATCTATCTAATGAGATGGGATCTATTCTCCTCATGCTGGTCATAGGCTAACCCCATAGTTAACTCCCCTACACTACCAGGTTGCAGTTGAGTGGGTGGTGTGCAGCTCAGGTATGAAGTGAGGTGTTGTCATGTGGCTCCATTTAAAAGTTGGCCACATCCAATCTGGAACTGGTAGGTGGAGTAGCAGCTTGTGTAAGAGATAGGTGAGGCTGAAAGGATCCGAAAAGATAAACAAATGGCGTGGTATCTAGTACCGGATCCAGCTTCTTAGATAAAAAATGGTCCTCTCAGGGTCTCTCTACATTATTCTATTTCTGGAATGTCTTTGCTCTTCCTGGGCTTTTGCTCTTCCACATAGATTTTTTAATTAGCTGTCCAATTTTTCATAAAACCCATCTGGGATTTTGATTAAGATTACTTTGAATCTAGATTAATTTGAAGAAATTTGGCGTTTATACAATTCTGAGTCTTTTTAAATTTTTTTCTTTTTTGTTTACAGTTTCTTTCTTCTTTTTTTTAAGATTTTATTTATTTATTTGACACCGGGTAGAGCAAGCACAAGCAGGGGAAGTGACAGGCAGGGAAGAAGCAGGCTCCCCTCTGAGCAAGGAGCCCCATGTGGTGCTGATCCCAGCACCCTGAGGTCACGACCCTAGCTAAAGGCAGATGCTTAACCGACAAGTCACCCAGGTGCCCAGTTTGAGTCTTAAATTCCTGAATATTAGTATCTCTCCATTTATTAGTTCTCCTTAATATCTTCGAATATATTTTCCTCCTGTATAAAGATTCTAGTTCTGTGGTTCCCAGACCGTGCCAGTGTACCCCAAGATAGCCCCTGAACTCAGAGGCACTATGGTATTTTACATTTTAGAGAGAATCAGTGATCGACACCTGTTGAACACTGTGTGGGGTCTTCCAGTCCTAGGGAGTTCCACAGTTTGAACATTAAGTTCTGATACCTTTCATGATGTCTGTCTTTATGAAGCAGTTGCTGTGATTAAAGGTACAGAAATCAGTGTGGAACAGAAAGTGAGGGTGGGCAGTGCCTGAGTTCTTATATGATGCGGTGCCCATCAGGTACATGTTTCCAGTTTTTAAGTGATTGAGAAAGAAAGAAATCTTCAGTTTATGTGTATTGCTTTTAAAAACAACTACTAAGTTTTGGGGACATAAATACTAATACAGTTGTTTGGACCTAACTACTAAATAAATGAAACTGTTAAGAATTTCTTTTAGCATTGTGAATAATTGCTGAGAATAGTAAGGGCACCATGAATTGAGAAGGTTTGGAAACTTCTGTTTTAGGAAGTTTTTTTATATTATGTTATAAGTGGTATCTTTTCTCTTTCCAGTTTCATTTTGTTTAGTGTACAAAAATGCAGTTAAATTTTGGATATTCCTCTTTATCTTGCAAAATTTACTAAATTTGTGTTTATCTTAATTTATTGTAGTTTCGAGCTACCACCTCACACCTGTTAGAATGGCTAAAATTAACAACACAAGAAACAACAGGTGTTGGTGAGGTTGTGGAGAAAGGGAAAAAAGGGAGAAAGGGAAACTCTCTTGTACGATGGGTGGGAATGCAAACGGGTGCAGCCACTTTGGAAAACAGTATGGAGTTTCCTCAGAAAGTTAAAAGTAGTACTACCATTTGATCTAACAACTGCACTACTAGGTATTTACCCAAAGGGTACAAAAATACAGATTCGAAGGGCACGTGCACCCTGATGTTTATAGTGGCATTATCAGCAGTAACCAAACAATGGTAAGAGTCCAAATGTTCATTGACTGATGAATTGGTAAAGAAGATGTGGTGTGTGTACACACACACACACACACACACACACACACACAGCTATTACTCAGCTACCAAAAAACGGAATCTTGCCTTTTGTAATGATGTGGTGGAGCTAGAGTGTGTTATGCTAAGAAAACCAAGTCAGAGAAAGACAAGTACCGTATGCTTTCACTCATGTGGAATTTAAGAAACAAAACAGATGAACATATGGGAGGAGAAAAAAAGAAAGAGAAACCGTAAGAGACTTAACGATTGAGAACAAACTGAGGGGTTGATGGAGGAAGGTTGGGTGGGAGGTGGGCTAGATGGGTGATGAGTATTAAGGAGGGAACTCAGTACCCAGCATATTTTTAGTGTCCAGTGGATTATGTGATTGGGTCTCTGTGATATCTTATTTATTTCAAGTAGTATTACTCATTCTGCTTCTGCTGATGATTATATATAACTTCCAAAGTTCCCAAATCAAATATACAAAGCAATATGTATTAGAGAAATCGGACTTTTTAATTCAGTCCCCTCCATTTTGTTCCCTTTTTCCCCCAGAGTAACCATTGAGGAAAGTTATGGTTTATCCTTCTGTTAAAAAAAAAAATAAGTTTGTGTGTGTATGTGTGCATGTGTGTGTGTGTTGACATGCCTTTCCTTTCCAGTTAGATAAAGGGTAGCATACCATACTTAACATTTTTCTCCGATCTTAGATTTTCATTAGTAATATACCCTGAGATCATTCCGTGGGATAGATTAATTTCCTCACTCATTTTTACAGCTTCCTAGTACTTTAGTGGGGGGTACATCATAGCTAATTGAACCAGTCTCATATTTATTGCCATTTGAGATGGTTCCAGTCTTTTGCTGTTACAGATAATATAGCCTGTTATTTATGTATGTCCATTTACATATGTTTGTCTGTATTTTTGCCATTGTGTCTTTGGGATTGATTCCTAGAAATGGGATTTCTAGATCTGTACTCCAAAACATTGTGTTGTACTGCTTTCCGATGAAATAAAAGTTAGAGATTATTTAAACCAGTCCTCTTTTCAGGGTAAAAAATCAATGTAATGCCCTAACTCACTTCCCCAAATCAGTTTTGAGGGAGAAATTAACAGAAAAAACAAAGGAAACTGTAATAAAATAGATATTTCTATTTGTAAATATATATTTGTAAATACTTGATCACAACATACTATAAAATCAGATTGAAGTGCCTGCATCTATCTATCTAGATACATTAAGGCTTGGCCTTCGTGCAGTCTTATGCAGAGGGGCTGCTATTGATAACCACCAGTGTGAGCGTGTCGCTTAAAATGATACGATATTCCAAACAGTAAATAACAGTAACTTCTCAGTAAAAATTAACTGAACAAGACAAATTCCAGGCTCCTCTTGGTTTCATCATGGTTGCACAGCTGGAAAATTCAGTGTGTGTTGAAACTGTGTAAAAAAATATCTTTTATAGGGGCACCTGGGTGGCTCAGTGGGTTAAAGCCTCTGCCTTCGGCTCAGGTCATGATCCCAGGGTCCTGGGATAGAGCCCTGCATCGGGCTCTCTGCTCAGTGCGGAGCCTGCGTCCCTCTCTCTCTCTCTGCCTGCCTCTCTGCCTACTTGTGATCTCTGTCAAAGAAATAAATAAAATCTAGCATGACCATATTCAATTATACCTATTTGGGAATTTGGGGGACCTCAGAGGTAGGATGAATTCAGACCAAAAAATTTGCATTTCTTGTTAGGATTACTCAGAGATCCTCACCCTTGTCCCTTACCCACATATTAACCAAAAATATTGGCCCCAAAATATTTAAGATTTTCTTGTTCCCTTTGACCCAGAGGGATTTATTCCTGATTTAGTCTTATATAGATTATACTTTTTAGGTCTTAGTCTTCTGTGGAAGGCCCTTCTATTAGATTTTTCAATTTAGGCAGACTCGGTTTTATTACCTGCTCCCTATGACAGCCATCAAAGTGGAAGTTGAAGGTCTTTAGGAGTTAGTAAAAAAAAAAAAAAAATCCCCAAAGAATAACTGGATTTAGTAAATTGCTTACTCTCTTGTTCTTGATTTCACTCAGCCTTGGGCTCTATGGAAACATCCTTTTCATCTTAACTAGCCTACCCTTGCATTTTTATACTTTTGGTAGGTTATCCACTCATTTATTTGAGTTTGAAGCAAAGTTTCTTTCCACTTTCCTTCTTTATTCTTTTCCAGTGTCCCAGTTGTGTTTTCTACGTCTGTTTCCCTCTTTTCCCTTTTCCTTTCTGGCTTTGCTACTAAATAGGCCTAATGTTATGGCCATTGCTACCAAATAAAAACATTCCTTACCTTCTAATTTGTGGACTTGCCTTCCATAGTGTGTGTTGTCCATTTGAGGTGATTTAGGATATTTTAAATGGATACTTTCCCTCTCGAAGGCATTTTAGTCTTTTTTGGAGTTGGAGGGGAAGAGAGGCCAGTGGTTTGGGAGCTCTTGTAGCTTATTAGAGATTGCTAGAAGTCTTTTCAAATACTGTTGTGTTTACATTCGTAAGCTACTGAAAAATTAAAGTTCATTTGTTATTTATATAAAATGTAAGTGAAAATATAAAGCAAACTGCTTTTTTAAATTGTCATGTTTGTCAGTAATAATATGATTTATACTTGAAGTACCATAGTTGATCCAAGTTAGATTGTAAAAAAAATTAGTCATTTTTACTAGTTTGACTAGTACCCAGACAACACTCCTTTTTTCATTTCTGTTGTATATTTAGCTTCCCCTAATCTCCTTCAGTAGACAATGAGGAATTGTTTGTCCTTGAGTCGTGTCACAATTAAACAATGGGCCTGTTAGAAGAGTACAGTGTGTTTTGGGCTTGCTTTTTGTTTCGCCTACTTGTTTTTCACTGAAAAGTAGCAAAAAGTGTTTGAGCAGATTTGGAGAGAGAGACTGTACACTTATCATTTTTTTAATAAAACATTTTTGGGTAATGATGGAGTGAAACATTAGTAAATCAGAATTGTATCATGAATTGTCTTTATATTCTTTATTGCTTCTGACTGAAGTATAAGATGTAAAGAACCTTATCCCATCATCATCTCGCACTTTTTAGGCATTTGATACCATCAGTAGAAGCAATACACAAAAAAATAACACTGCCTTATGGAAAAGGATCAAAGACTAAGGCCATGAATCAGCTGTTAGAGGAAAAGTATAAATCTTTCCAGTGATACTTTTGTTAATATTGGGTAGTTTATATGTTGTCAAGTGAAATGCTGTTCAATAAAGAACTAATAAATTTAGGAAGGATAATATTTCATCTGGCAATAGAGTACCATAAATCAGTAGATATTATTGTTTTAATACATGGAACGATCTGTGTGATGTATTAAAGGAGGTAGTACCATGTTTAATAATAGTAATAGTAGTAGATGGTATGATGTGTAATAGTAATAGTAGTGATGGTGATAGAATCCCTGCCTTTCAGTTGCTTAAAGTTTTGAGCAGGAAAGGCACCTAAAATAATAAATGATGCACAGTTAAAATTCATTGCAATAGTGATTCCATATGTATATGTTTGTTTTTAAGATTTGGGTTTCTTTTAAAGATTTAGTTATTTTATTATTTTGTAATTAACATATTATGTATTATTTACCCCAGGGGTGCAGGTCTGTGAATCATCAGGCTTACACATTTCACAGCACTCACCATAGCACATACCCTCCCCAGTGTCCATAACCCAGCCACCCTATCTCTACTGCACTACCCCCCGGCAACCCTCAGTTTGTTTTGTGAGATTAAGAATCTCTTACAGTTTGTCTCCCTCCTCATCCCATCTTGTTTCATTTTTTCCCCCTCTACCCCCCGACAACCCCCTGCCCTTAAGTAATCTCTTCACCCAATGTGGGGCTTGAATTTATAACCCTGAGATCAAAAGACACATGCTCTACTGATAAGTAGATAAGCCAACCAGGTGCCCCCCACCCCAGAATGGTCCAGTCTATTAAAATGATTGAGAAAAAACAGCATCAGGGATGTCTGAGTGGCTATCAGTTGGGCCTCTGCCTTCAGCTCACGTCATGACCCCAGGTCCTGGGATCGAGTTCCAAATCCCGCTACTTGCTCAGCAGGGAGCTGGCTTCTCCCTCTACCTGCTGCTACTCCTGTTTGTGTGCTATCCCTCTCCCTCTATCTCTGACAAGTAGAATGTTTTAAAAAAAAATAAAAAGAGGGGTGCCTGGGTAGCTCAGTGGGTTAAAGCCTCTGCCTTCAGCTCAGGTCATGATCCCAGGGTCCTGGGATCGAGCCCTGCATCAGGCTCTCTGCTTGGCAGGGAGCCTGCTCCCCTTCCTCTCTCTGCCTGCCTCTCTGCCTACTTGTGGTCTCTGTCTGTCAAATAAATAAATAAAATCTTTAAAATAAATAAATAAATAGAAAAAACAGCATGAGATTAAGAGTTGTTAGTAGATCTTGAATTCTGGTCTTAGTTTTGT
The DNA here is from genome assembly GCA_004024625.1 of Mellivora capensis. Lineage (NCBI taxonomy): Eukaryota > Metazoa > Chordata > Mammalia > Carnivora > Mustelidae > Mellivora > Mellivora capensis. Next base: position 37,470 of record PISX010019226.1, read on the forward strand.
TTGTAATTAGATTTGTGTCACGTTAGGCAAACTGCTTATTCTTTTTTTTTTTTAATATTTATTTATTTATTTGACAGAGAGAGAGAGAGAAATCACAGTAGGCAGAGAGGCAGGCAGCGGGGGTGGGGGGGTGGGGGGGTGGAAGCAGGCTCCCTGCTGAGTGGAGAGCCTGATGTGAGGCTGGATCCCAGGACCCTGAGATCATGACCCGAGCTGAAGACAGAGGCTTAACCCACTGAGCCACCCAGGCGCCCCCAAACTGCTTATTCTTTGGGGCGTCAGGTCCTTCTCATATAAAATAGGAAGGATAGACCAGATAAATTCTAATCCAACTTTACTACTCTCTGAATTTGTTTTCCTGTGTAACTTGTATTCAGAGAACATGGGGGAGAAAGGGGCCTTTTTTTGTGTGTGTGAGGGGTCATTCTTGTTCAGAAGTAAAGGGTCATTTTGAAAAAGGATAGACAGAAATGACCTTATATAGGAAATAATTATTGCTAAGCATTGAAAGACTTGGGTTAGAGAAAAGGATGAAGAAAATATAAAAATGGAAAAATACATATACAATGCAAAGATGATTTAGGCCAGAAAATTCTTTGGTGTATTTGGGCAACATAAAGCATATGATTTATGTGGTGCATTTATATGATATCAAATTGATTCAGTAGTAACTGTCCCAAATATCAGAGTTTAGTCCTAAGTCTGTTGGTTATGGGTAGCTCTAAGCAAAACCTGAATGCATAGAAACTCTTTAGGAAGCTCATTAGAGCTTTTATCCTCTTCCTCTGAACAGCAGCTTGAAGACATAGATACTAGTTAGAGAAATCCTGAAATGAAGTGATGAAGTCCTCTTCTGCTAAGCTGGTGTCAGTGTATCAAGGACCATGGGTATCATTACTAAGATCTAATCATTTATGGGGCCTGTTAGAATTGTTGCTGTTATATCTGTTGTCTTGAGTAATTTCATTAAGGACATCTGTAACGCATATGTTTCATGTTAAATTTGAGCTTTATTTAGACATGTGTTGCCTACAGGGTACATCATGTTAATTGGGATTTCCTTGAGACAGCTAATTCAGCTTTATCTATAATGTACAATAACCAAGAAGAATGTTTTGAAACAGACAAATAATATACTCCCCTTTAGTTCTACTGGACTGAATTTGTACAGCAGTTTAAAAAGCTGCTGTGCAG